>APFE031408347.1:111554-122926 GCA_000404065.3 Pinus taeda
AATAAAAAGTGAGGAAGGGGGAACATAACTCACTTTAGAATAAAAAGTCACTTCCTAGGTAGCACAATGTTGTGACTTAAAGGGGAGCCAAGGGGGCCAAAGGGGGATGCAAAAATGGAGCCCACGCAAACACATGGAGGAACTACACAAAAGGAAAAACACATGTGGTAAAAGGGGAATCACGTAGGAGGAGGTGAGCCTAGGGATTGTGAGAGGCAGAGGCTATAAAATAGACAAGAGCCCCCTCATTTTGGATCATTCAATTATGTGCATTTTGAGCTAGTCGTTTCGACTTCTGAGCACGCTGGTTGTTTAGCTAGTCTACAGCACTATTTAGTGCATTGAGTGTCTCCGTTCGGAGATCTCACCCTTAGCTTCGGGGGACTTCGAGTGCCTGCTCGGGCAAGGTATTTCCATCAGTATTTCAACAATAGTTTTATCAGCAATTTAGTAGCAGTTTCATCGGCATTTTGGAGGACTGCGCAGCACTTGGAGAGGGACGCAGTTCTTTTTGGTTGCAGTGCTGGATTGGGGTTTGCAGGTGGATTTATGCTGGGTGATTGAGCAGGGGTCTAGCTCTTGTCTCATTGGAGGATTTTGGCAGGGTTTTTAGGCAGTATTTCAGGCAGAGTTTAGAGGGGTTTCTTCAGTGGCAACGCAGGGCATTGAAGAACTGCGCAGAACCCCAAGGGGGTGTTTTTCGGGGGTCGGCCATTCCAGGAAATCTTTCTGGGTTTTCATGGGTTTCTTGAGTAGAGCCTGAATCCAATGTTTCAGCTTTTTTCGAGGAGGGGAGTAGCCCCAAATCATCATTTGTTTTCTAGCAGCAGCAGCAGCACAACAACAACATCCACACACAGAGGCCATTGTCATTATGAGAGTATTTCTTCACTTGCCTTGTGCAAGTCGAGGTGCCATCTGTTTAATCACCTCATGTACTCATTTTATTGCTCAGTATAATAAAATGGCTTAGCATTTCTCGCTGCATTTCTTGTGTATCTGCGTATATTTCCGGTTTACATTATTATATGTTGTTCCACTATTATTTTATCACTTATGGGTTATTATATCATTTGCACATATTTGGTTGGACTTTTTGCTGGGGTTTGAGGAATATTCTGGGTTAGGAATATTACATTGGGAGGAAAAGGGTTTTCCCATATATTTTGTAGTGAGATCAAATCGTTGGAGCTTTGCCAGAAAGAAAAGCAACTGTAATTCTCTATTTGTTGAAGATAATAATAAAACCCTCATCTGCTCTACTAGTTTTCGCTTCGACCTTTTTCTAGGGACAATTGTCCAAAAATAACGGTGTCATATTTTTATATGAGAGTGCATATTTCTCATTTCCAGTTTTTATATTCCACAACGTTTTTATTTGTGAAGATTGCAATAGTGATTTAATCATTATTTGTCGTAAAGTAACTTACTAAAGACAAATAAACTGCACAAGTTAGGAGATTAAATTCCAGTTTATTGCAATAGAGGAAATTTCACATGGTATCAAACCATATTGGATTAGAGAGGCTCTAGAGCAAGGGTTGTGCAATTCAGAGCGAGATCTGAAGCACAAAAAACCAGATCTACATAGAAACTGGACCAATTGAGGAATTGCACTAGCTAGGCAGTGCGAATTACAGAGCAGAAGTTTGATTTGTAGTCCAGGGAGGTGATCCGAAGGAAAAAAAAAAAGTGAGTTGTCATAGTAATAGGTAGCAAGCAATAAGGTTTCCAGAAAAAGGGCTTCTGGAGGCAGATCAAGTTTTGCATAGAAGATCTAGCACAGAGGGTTTGCTGCATAAGGGTTTTGTAGTAGCAGATTAGTGCAGGGAAAGGAAGAGAAAGCACACGAGAGTTTATAACCAAATTACTTCTCCAATGTATTTAAGTACTCGGATTTTCCAAATATGGCCACAAAAAGATTCAGATACCATGAGGGTATGGAATTGTCCTCTAGATTGGAAGATGAATTCTCTCAGATAGCTTACCTCTCTAGCTCGACTTCACGAGGTGTCTGGTATATAGAAAGTGGAGCATTGACACACGTCACAGGAGTTAGAGACTACAATTCCAGCTATAGTGAGGAGGAGATGGACTTCCAAATTCAAATGGGAAACATAACAAAATGTACTCCAACTGGGAGATGTACTCGACATTCAGAGGGAATCAGGAGCAAGCACTAGTGTTACAGATGTGTTGCATGTGCTTTTCTTAGGCATGAACCTATTTTCAGTTTCTGAACTACAAGAAAAGGGATATGTTGTCTACTTTGTAGGGAAGAAGGTGTTCATCAAACACCAGAGTTGGAAGAAGGTGAAGCAAGTTGGGGTTCGAAGTAACAGGTTATCTAAATTGCAGCTTGATTCTCTAGAAGCACTAATTAGCAGGAACAGTAGTAGCAATAGCAGTGGTAGAGGCTTGGATGAATTGTGTCATAGGAGAATGGGACATTTATACCAAGGAGCATTAAAGATGCTCAAGGAAACAATGACAGGTTTTTTAAGAGTTGAGCAAAAAACACGATGATGTGTGCAAGGGGTGCGTACTTGGGAAATGATGTCTACTTAATAGGGAAGAAGGTGTTCATCAAACACTACAGTTGGAAGAAGGTGAAGCTTATTGGGGTTCGAAGCAACAGGTTATATAAGTTGCAGCGCGATTCTCCAAAAGCACTAGTTAGCAGCAGCAACAATAGTACCAATGGTAGAGACCTAGATCAATTGTGGCATAGGAGAATGGGATATTTACACCATGGAGCACTGAAGATGCTCAAGGAGACAATGACGAGTGTTCCAGAATTGAGCATGGAACACGATGATGTGTGCATGAGGTGCATACTTGGAAAATTTGCTAAGGCAACATTCCCAAGAAGTGATAGTAGATCAGATATTGTGCTGCAACTTGTACATTTAGATATTTGCAGCCCGATGTCCACCAAATCTCTTAGAGGGTATGAGTACTCCATTACCTTCATAGATTACTACTTTGGAAAGACTTGGATCTACTTTTTGAAGACAATAGATGAGGTCCTCAGTCATTTCCAAGAGTTCAAGGCTCTAGTGGAAAATATGACAAGGAAAAATATCAAAGTGCGTTGTACGGATAAAAGAGGAGAGTACACATATAGCGACTTTATGGGCTTTTGTGCAAAGGAGGGTATCAAGAGGGAGTGGACAGCTCCATACAATCCACAATAGAATGGAGTAGCAGAGCGAAAGAACAATTCTATAGTTGGGGCAGTATAAGCTATAATGTGTGACCAAGATATGCCAAAGTTGTTATGGGCAAACTTAAGGCATGTAGCACAATGGTGTACATACAGAATAGGGTTCCTCATGGGGCATTGGGGAAGATAACACCAGAGGAGATTTTCTCAGGGAAGAATCCAGAGGTTGGTGACTTTAAAATCTTTGGTAGTATAGCATACTACAATGTGCCAGACGAGAAACACACTAAGTTAGATCAGACTACAAAGAAGGGGTACTTTGTTGGGTATAGAAAAACCTCAAAGGCATACAAGATCTATATCTCGAGCAGTAGGAGGATTATCGTGAGACGGGACATGAAGTTCATGGAGGAGAAGGCCTTCAAGAGATCTCGCAAGTTGCCAGCAGGTGATCAAAGTGTGCCAACAAAAGCTCCATTAGTCCAACAACAAAGATAGTCGCAGGGTCAACAAAGTACTAATACAATTACCAATACAAGCAACAACTCAAGTACAGGGAATCCAATGAGTTTTCAACAAACAGAGCAACAAAGGCAGGATGAGGAGCTGGTAGAACCACCCACCACTAATGGTAGAACCAACAAAGAAGTTCGTCAGACATTGAAGGATGCCCAAGAGTTTATAGGGGCTCCTAGGATAGGCAAGAGGGAGTGCAGACAACCAGATAGTTATCAAGCGTTGGTGGCACAAGTTGTTGAAAATTCTGACTATCAGGAGGTTGCACAACATCAGGTGCGACAGGATGCCATGGTGGAGAAATATAGTTCCATCATGACAGACGATGTATGGGAGGTAGTGCCTAGGCCTGTGGATAGGTCAATTGTAGGCTCTAGGTGGATCTATAATATCAAGTACACTGCAGATGGCAGTGTAGAGAAGTACAAGGCTAGGTTCGTGGCAAAGGGGTATGTGCAGAAGGAAGCTATAGACTGTGAGGATACCTTTGACCCGGTGGCAATGTACTTCCATCTAGTCAGTAATATCTCTAACAGCGCACATGGGATGGAAGATTCACCATATAAACATCAAGATAACTTTCTTGAACGAGTGATAGAGGAGGAGGTATGCATCGAAAAAACAAAGGACTTGAAGAAACATGAGAGGGACACACATGTGTGCAGGCTGAAGAGAGCGTTGTACGGGCTCAAACAGGCTCCTAGGACATGGCATGGTCATATTGACAACTACTTGCAGCAGATGGGATTCGTGAAAAGTGACATGGATTCCAACCTTTACTATCTAATGGTAGAGGGTGAGCCGTTCATCCTAGTGTTGTATGTGGATGACCTCTTCTTGACAACGTCATTAGGGCTCATAGAGGATTGCAAGAGGAACCTGGCAATAAAATTTGAGATGAAGGATTTAGGGTTGATGCATTACTTCCTAGTCCTAGAGGTACGACAAACGAATGGGGAGATCTTCCTTGGTTAAGGAAGATATCTTACAGAGATCCTAAAGAGGTTCAAGGTGCAGGACTATAGACCCTTGTCCACACCTATGATTACTAATTGGAGGAAGATAGATGCATCAAAGGATGAGGATGTGGACCCAATCTTGTATAGACAACTCATTGGTTCACTCATGTCTCTGGTCAACACTCTCAATTAATTTATGGTGGGACCTAAGAGAGTGCACCGGACAACGACAAGACATATATTGAGGCACTTGCATGGCACAATCGAGTATGGGTTGAGGCATAATCGAGATGATGGTGTTAGGTTATGTGGATATATGGATGCACATTGGGCAAGCAGTTCAGTGTACAGAAAAAGCACCTCAAGTTCTACTCTAGCGTTGGATCAAGGGTTGTATCTTGGTGCAACAGGAAGTAGAATTTTATGGCACTGAGTTTTGCGAGGCATAATACATGGCAGCTAGCATGGCTAAATGTGAAGATGGAGTTTGTTAGGTAAGAAGATGGAGTCAACCAGTATCTACTACAATAATCAAAGTTGCATCATGCTCTCTAAGAATCCATTGTTTCGTGATATGCCGAAGCATATCAACATATGGTACCACTTCATCAGAGATTGTGTGTAGTGTGGATCAGTCCGATTACAACATGTTCCCACAGTGAGCAGGTGGCTAATATACTCACAAAGGCCTTGGGTAGTGCACAATTTGTCTACTTTAGGGAAAAGATGGGAATAGTGAGAACACATTCCTCTCTAAGAGAGAGTGTTAGTTTTTGTTTGGGGTAGCAGCAAACAGGCGTCCTAGTCTCTATGGTGTCTAAGGGGCCAAGGAAAAAGATATCTCCAAAACCCAGAAATGGTTTCGCGAGAAAAGCCGTAGAGACACCTTAATTAGATTAGTTAGCCATAATTAAATACTTTCCTATCTAAGTTAGAAAAAGTGGTTAATTAAATCAGATTAATTGAGGGAGGTGAATTTTTCTCTAGAGACTTCCAAAAAAGTTAATTGACAGAATCAATATGATCTTAGCCATCAATTGAGACGTGATAATGGTTGTCGGCTGCCCAACAAAATATTATAAGAGTGCGGTTGATGGGGTTGGAGAAGACAGTTGTCATTTGAGCAGTTCGACTACCCAATTGCAAGCATTCAGTAAGGGCGTAGTTGAAGCTAGGGATAGAGTCAGTAGCGGGGTTTCAGCAGTTTCCATAGTGTGAGTTGTAGGAGCGGTATTTATGTAATATCCATAAGGGAAATTTATAGCAATAAACAAAGCATACATAATAAAAACACATACAAGATTTCACACACATTACACACCAAGAAATGCACCAAAAATTGTGCAGTATTGAGCCATTTTATCATAAAAAGATGGGGTACAATAGAAGCTCGGAATGTATGCACTTGGGCTTGCCCTTGGCAAGCTAACAAGACCTAGGTAATGAAATCAGTTGCTCCACTGCTAGGAAGTGACCCCCGCAATTGCTTTGTGTTGGTCCCTCAGTAACTGCACTGCTGGCTATAGGAAATGGATGATTTGGACCTCCTCCAATGCCCAAACAATTTCGGGAAATCAACTCCCCACAAATACACACCAAAAACCAAAAAGGGTTTGGCCAAATGCAGACCTCTGAAATTTGCACCAATTTCTATGCCCCTCTCCAACTACTCAGCATCTCGACTCTCCAGCAAAATGTCACTATTTGTGGGCTCCAAAATCGTTGCTAAGACCAGCAAAATTCCCTCCAGGGATCCCTCTCAAGCATCAGCTCTCATCAACCCCCAAAATGGCTTCCTCCTAGCTCCCACGTGTGGCACGAAATTAATTATGTACAGGCCTATGCATTCCTTGTTGATGGCACTCTATGCCCAGAAATTCCCCACGAGTTCGTGCTCTCCTACCACTCCAGTTCTTCAGCAATTTGTGGTCCCAATCAACCGCAGTAAGCTCAATGAATCTCCAACTCCAAAGACAACTCTTCTAAGTGGAGCGTATTTCCCTTCCTGTGCCCAAACTGCTGAAGAAACTACACGAAATGCTTATCAAACTCTTGGAAAACTACCAAAACATAGTGTAGATCACCTCCTTGGGTTGGCACTCGAAGTCCACCAAAGGTAGGGTGATATTCTCGCTTGAAAATCTCGTCTGCTTAACAACACATGCAGACTTGGCTCTCAGCGCAAGCGTGCTAGTCGAAGGTGAATACCAAATGATCAAAAGATGCCCAAATGATGAGTGCTCCTCCTATTTTAGTCGTTGAGCCTCCAATTTCCCAATGTGGGTCCCATCCATCGATTTCCCTCTATCTCTTCCCTCCAAGAAAGTGTACTAGCCAAGGGGAGCATATTCCTCTTTGGGGTGGCCCCCACCATCCACTATCAAATCGATTTTCCCCTTCTTCCTATGTTGGAGCCTTTGTTCACATCAAAATTGCAAGTGGGACCACTCAACCCACTTTGCCTAAGTTACTATCCAAAAACTAGCAAAACTGGTCAAAATTTATATTTCACTTAGCAAGCTTGCTAAGTGGGAATATCACAGTCCTCCCTGCCAAGATTTTGTGTGTCCCCAAGCAACTGCAAAGCTGGATGTTGTAATATCTGCTCACCTTCCCAAGTAGCATCCTCTTCTGGAAGGCTCCTCCATTTGATCAAGAACTCCTTGATGACTCTGCTCCTCAATCTCCTCTCCCTGCTCTCAAAAATAGCCTCAAGCTCCAAAACTAGATGCCCATCATCATCTAGCAGGGGAAACTCCACAGCGGTTGTCACATGTTGTCCTAGTACCTTCTTGAGGCACGAAACATGAAAGACGTTATGCACCTTGCTCCCAAGCGGAAGCTCTAACTCGTATGCCACCTCGCCAACACTCCTGGTCACTTGGTATGGGGCATAAAAGCATGGTTGTAGCTTCTCAGTGACCCGAATTGTATCCTCAAACAATTCCATGATTGTTAAGAATGAATGACAAACTTCAAGAAATCTTATAGCTATCAGAAATAACCTCTGAATAATGATAATTTGCAGCCAGCACGGAGCAACAAGGATCTTCGGTCAAAGCACACTGGCCGTTGGCTCACGGAAACTGTGCATGGCACAAAAATGGCAGTTGGGAAGCTCAAACCCAGAAACGGAGGTTGTTTCTGATAACTGCATATTGTTGGGCAAAACCCCTTGAGAAGGAAAAGCCCCAAGCGCTAGAAAACCATGGGAAAGCACTAAAACCAACAGGTGGGTCCCGGGCTCAAAACCAGTGGAATATCAGAGGCATTTTGGGTGGTAAGTGGGTTTGGCCGAAGACCCAGCGATTCCATACACCGAGTGACACGTGTCCGACGGGGAGAGAGAAAAACCGCTTACATCGCGGACTAACAGTCGAGCAACTCAACCGCACGACATAAGCAAAGACCGTAGGATCTGGGGGCTCCAAATCAAACGGCGGAGGTTCAACCTGAGGGAGAAATAAGCTATGGCGCATAAAGATTTGAAGTCCGATTTGACCAATGAGTCGACAAAAGGATCTGTTTCGCAGGAATCTGGGAAATAACAGAAAAACGACCATTCAAAAAAAACTGACACTCAGTTTGCAAGAAGACAGGTGGCCACCTCTCTGTGAAGCGTTACGCAGCAACGATGATGTAGGGAAGAGGAGTCCCAGCGGACAAAGGCAGGCAATTCAGAGAGTCGGGAAGACAAAGCGAACAATCGAAGAAACAAACTGGCTTTAAAGCCACGAGCTGACAGAGACAAGACAAAGAGACAATGAGGCAAAGAAGCAGTGAAGAAGCCAAAGGCCGAGAGACACAGAAAGAAAGGCAAAATTGCAGAGAACAGAGAAGCCAAGCTGACCATCAAAGTAAGGGCAGCATTGAGCAGACAGAGACCAATTGAGGTCAAAATTCAGTAAGGGGACTTTGTGAACTTTAAGGACTTGGGAATTCCAAGTGCCATCCCACTGATCATCCTCTGTCAAGTGAGACTCAGATTGAGCTCCTTATTGTAAGACTCTGCTTTGAAAACATAATAAAAAGGCCACCACTGAAAGCTGGACTAGGAGACGTAGTCCAGGAGGATTGGGTGAACCCCTTATTAAATTTTGTTGTGTTTTTGTTTTTCTTACTGTGATCTCTTACTGTTTCAAGTGTCTGTTTATTTTGCAATCTTATCGATCCGTTGCCTAAGATAACATAGACACAAACACCAGAACATGAGTCTGTAATACCTTCATTAACTTCCTGAAGTCACCTAGGGGTGATTTCAGATCACTCAGCCCCCTTTTGTTTCAGCGTGGACTGCCTGTAAGGCTAAAGGTGCAAAAAAACTAGATCTCCCACCTCAAAGTGTCTCTCAACCTTGTGCCTGTCTGCATACATCTTTTGTTGGTTTTGGGTTCTTTGCAAGTTATCTTTGAGAGCCTTAAGAATGCTCTCTCTCTCTTGTATCCATTCTTTGGTCCTTGGGGCCCGACTGTCTCCAAAAACAATCTCAGCGAAAGATAAAACATCATATCCATATAAAGCGCAGAAAGGTGACATACCGATGGACATGTGATAGGTAGTATTGTAGCAATACTCCCCCAAGTGTAGCCATCTCGCCCATTCTCGTTGCTGCCTTGTCACATAGTTCTGCAAATAACCCTCCCACATTTGTTAACAATCCCGGTCTACTCGTCGGTCTAGGGGTGGTAGTTGGTGTTGGGTGTAAGCTTTGTGCCCACCAATCTGAAGAGCTCCCATGAAGTGGTTGTCCCTGTCACTCACTTTGGCCTTGGGAAGACCATGCAACCGGAAAACCTCCCTGAAGAACAACTCTGCAACTTGGGAAACAAGTACTTGGCAGGAATAGTGAAGAAATGGGCATACTTCGCCAACCTGTCCACCACCACATAGATGCAATGACAACCCTATGCCATGGGAAGGCCTACGATGAAGTCCATAAAGATGCTCTCCCACTTCCCCTCCGGAATAGGGAGTGGTTGTAATAACCCTGTTGGATGAGTCAACTCCCCCTTGTTCCTCTGGCAGGCTTCGCACTCCTATACATGCCTCAGCACATCCCCCTTGAGACCCTTCCACGAGAAGTGCTCCCTAACAGTCTTGTAAGTCTTCAAGAACCCCTAGTGTCCTAACAATGGCGAATCATGGGCTGCGTGGAGGATTTTCTCCCTCAATTGTGAACCAGGAACCAAATGGATGTACCCCTTTTAATAAATAACATCTTCCATCACACGGTAGTGCTCATCCCCATAGGTACCCTCCAAGATCTCAACGCCTGACTATCCTTGGAGTACTCCACCAACAGTTGTGCTTTCAAATCATGACAAATGCTCATGAGGGAAAGTGTCATGGGCCTCCTAGATAGGGCATCTGCCACCACTTTGTGCTTGCCCTTGACATACTTTATGTCAAAATTATAGGCCTGGATCCTGCTGACCCACTTTTGTTGTCTATTGTTGAGACCCTTTTGCCTCGGAAAATGGTGAAGACTGTTGTGATCAGTCTTCTCTCTAACCCTGTTTCCCACCAAGTACTACTGAAATTTGGCCAAGGCATGCATAATGGCCCACATCTCCTTGTCATAAACCAAGTACAACCTCTCGTGTGGAAGGAGATTTCAGCTCTAAAAAGCAATGGGATGTCCACCCTGTGATAGTACTGCTCCCACGCCTTCACATGACCCGTCACATTCCAATGTGAACAGCTGGGTGAAATCAGGAAGTGCCAATATCGGGCAATCGCTCATCACCTCCTTGAGCTGCTCAAATGTTGTTTGTGCCCTGTCTATCCATGCGAAGTCCCCCTTCTTGGTCAAATCAGTGAGGGGAGTTGCTAATTGTGAGATACCCTTCAGGAACTTCCTGTAATAAGTGCATATACCCACAAAACACCTCATCTCAATCACATGCTGGGGCACTAGCCAATCCCAGATGGCTCGAAACTTCTCCTCATGCACCCTTACGCCATCCTCCCTAATGATGTGCCCCAAATAGATCATCTTTGTTAACCCAGACTCACACTTGGATAACTTAGCATAGAACTGTTGCCCCTATAAGATCTTGAGCACCTCCTCTATATGCTGCAAGTTCTCCTCCCATGTCCTGCTATGGATCAATATGTCGTCGAAGAAAACAAGGACATATCGCCATAGAACACATGGTTCATGCAAGATTGGAATATGGTTGCTCCATTGGTTAGGCCGAAGGGCATCACCAAGAACTCAAAATTCCCATAATGGCAACAAAATGTTATCTTGGGGACATCTTTCTCATGCACCCTGATCTGGTGGTACCCTAAACCAGTGTGGAAAAAGTCGGGAATAAATCCCGATTAAATCCCGATTTTTTTATTTTTTTGGTTGGCCGATTAAATCCCGATTTTTTTATTTTTTTGGCTGGCCGTTTAATTTTGCCGATTTTTTGCCGACTTTTTTGAAAAACTCCCGACTTTAACGATTTTTTCAACTTTTGGACCCTTGCCGATTTAATCCCGACTTCGACTTTTTCCACATTGCCCTAAACGCAAGTCTATCTTAGAGAAGTACTTAGCTCCTGTAAGCTCATCCATCAACTCGTCAATTCAGGAAATGGGATGCCAATTCTTCAACGTCTTCTTATTGAGGGCACGATAATCAATGCACATCCTCAGCGTGCCATATTTCTTCTTCACTAGGACAACTGATGAAGTTAAAGGGCTAGAATTGGGCCTAATATGTCCCAACGCCAACAACTCAT
>APFE031408360.1:0-18342 GCA_000404065.3 Pinus taeda
ATGGAGCCGAGGAAGTCACTTTGGTCTCCTTTCCACTATTAGGATGGAACAAACTCAAGAGGTAAGACCTTATCCCACGATCAGAGGAACCATCTCCCATCCATCCAAGATATATAAACCTCCCTTTTCCCAACTAAACTAGCTTTTGGAGTGAGTTTGAATGATCAGCAAGACATATATATATTGTATCTTTCTGGTGTATGTTTAAGGGAGAATAGTGTGTTTTGATTTGGTTTGAGACTAGAGGGAAGAGGCCTTAAAACTTCCATTATTAGGGCTATCCATGAAGTGCTATGAGAATTTTGGAACTCAGATATGTCAGAGGAGACCAACAATTTCAAGGCATTGGTTGTAATCTCTTTCTGATTTATATGAATGCAAATGTTGATTGATTTCCTACGTGAAGTGTTATTCTACATCTTTATGATTTAATGTTCCTTGACTTGTTAAGTAGGCTGAATACAATATTGTATGACATCATGTTTGTTGTTGTTGTTTTTTTCTTGTTTCAGGTATTCACATGAAGGAAATGGAAGATAATTGAAGTGAGAAAGAAAGATCATCAGCAAGTGGAATATCGTTCTAGGAGGCAGGTCCTCTTAATCGATTCTAGCATAAGGAGATTTTCCATAGATTGGTTGTTTGAGGCTAGACCTGCTCTCTTGGTGCTAGAGTAATTATTTCTGTCCACACTGAGAATTTACATGCACCACAAATTGGTGACTCCACTAGGGAGCCAATACTTTTGTTTGATTTATTGTTATTTTATGGTTTTGTGTGAACTTTTCTAGTATCAACATTTCTCTCTAGTGTTCCCTGCTTTGTGTGGTTTATTTCTTTTAGCCTAAAATTTAAAGTGGCAAGTCTGGTTTTTGCCTTTGAAAATTTTTATTTTTTTCCTTGAATCCTCAGTTAGTGCATTTCTTTTTCTTATAGTCGTTCTGATGAGTGTGAGTTTCTAAAAACCAGTCATGTTGACCCCCTTCTGGCACATGTTTTCTATTAGGTAGTCACGCCGATTTGTATAGGTGAAGATCACGGTTTACCCTAGATCATAGCCAATGTGTCTTTCCCTCCTCATTTCTGTCTCTGAGCTTGTTTTGATTTTGTTCTCCCTGACTGGAAAGCTCTTTTAGCTTGATTTGTATGCTTGTTCGATTTCCATTTTCTTCACTTGGCTTCTTGAGTTCTTGGATGGTTCGTGACCCTAAGGAATCTAGGTCATCATCCATTCACTTGTTTATGTGCTCAGTAAGTCAAGACGATAGTCAATTTTTTTCCTTTCATTTTGTTCGATTAGTCCTTTTGTTGCCTTGATTTCCACTTAACAAGATTGAAAAGTTTCCTTTGTTGTTTGAGCTTCTCTTTTCGAGCATAGATCACATTTCTTATCTTGTTATTGGTTAATTTTTGCTTCACTGGTGTGAAAGGAATTCTCTTTTGCTTTTTCACTTGCTTGTGATTGATTGAATTGAAAATTTTTCATTGAAGTATGATATGTTTGTGAAAGATTCATTCCGTCATTTTGTTGAAAAATACATAATTCTAGTTTGCTGCATCACTATGTTACATTAGGTAGCATCATTGAAGACTAGAGTCGCATCATCATTTGTATTCGAAAAGAAATGAATTATCTTTACTATTAAAAGGACTAGTTGAAGTGCATTCAATAGGAATATTCAATGCATTTTGGAGATTTATTAGTGAAATATTTTATTCTTTGATTGTTGCATTGATTGTGTGTTCTCTATCTCTCAATCAGTGTTAGCTTCCATCGAAGACAAAGATTTCCTTTCTCATATAGCTGCATGTAGGAGTTTTTTTTAGTTGATAGCAATAGGGCCTTGTAACTGAAACCTAATTCAATATAAAACGTTAAAATCTATTAAATTAACCTAAGGAAGCATTGAAACTTAATTCTCACATTTAGTGGTCTAGGCCAAAGACACATTCCAACATCTTTAAACATAGCAGCGGTCCTTTGCTTTGGCACTAGACATCTCTAGTATAGACTTGTGCTCTCCATACCATTATGTACATAAAGGGAGACCCCAATAGGTTACAATCCTTTATCCATAGGAAGCTGAGTCTGCTGCCTTGTAAACATGATACACTGAGCACATCTTTTGGGGAGATTGCCTTCCCATAATTCTCGGTTCACCAGAAGGTATTTTGCAGTTCATAGTTACCTAGAAACCATTTTGCCTAGATTATCCCGAGGAGTCATTTTTCTTTTTTTGACTCTTCAAATTTAAAATATCACTCAGAATTTGTCCTTTCAATCCGTTAACTCCGAAAGATACTAGGGTTGCCTTTTTTCCCTTTCTCGACTCTTCAAATATGGAAAGGCAAAGTTTTGTTTTAGTGTTTAAAAATTAACTACCCATGAAATATTCGTGGTTAACGTTATCTTCCTTAGTGTTTCTTTAGGGTCAATTCCAATGGCAACACTTCTAGAATCTACTAGTCAAGGATTCCCCTCGGACGGGAATCCTAGTCCTCTTCTTTCTTTTGGAAACGTTGGTGCTCCTTATATGGCGATGGTGTCCCTTTGTGGGTTAACCATTGTTCTACATGCTTCATTGTTCTCAACCTTGGTGGTCCCAAGCATCGAGACTCCTGTCCAAATGTCTCCTTCATTCGAATCACATCACGATGATTTAAGGTTCACACCTCGCCTTCTTCCCCCATTTGTTCACCCTCCTCTTCTACATCGCCTTATGAAAGTGTCAAATCTAGTAATCAGGAGGCTAAGAAGAAGAAGAAGTCAGATAAGTGAGAGCACTCTAAATGCACTTCCTGTCAACAAACCTTCCAATCCTCCACGGAAGGTCAAATTCCCTTGCAACTTGTGTAAGGGTTACCATCTCCTTTGAGACTATCCAAGCATTCCTAGAGTCTTATAGGTATGGTCTCAAGACCCCTTATCGACCATCCGTATCGACGTCAGGAGATCATGTCAATGCTACACCTTCAAGTAATGATGGTAAGATGAAAGGAATGACTAGATTCCCCTCTAGGTTATCTGAAGGGGAGCATCTTCTTCACCTTTGTCTTATTATGGATAAAGCTTCCAAAATTTTGGAAAACCTTAAATCTCCACAACCCCAACATCTTGTTGGTTATCAAAGGCTTTCTTCTAACCCTCTCGTAGTTGGTAAACAGATTAACTTGGATTCATCTCTTGCCCATCCTACTCTTCTTGAGCATGACTCTCTTGTGTATATTCTCGACCAAACATTGGCCAAAAGAGTGTTGACTTGGCTCCACCTTCAGTTGTTCACTTTGTTCTCGAAGATAGTGGTGATCATAGTGCTCATGTTCTTCTTGTCTCCTTGGATTCTCATGAACAAAAGAGTGACCCTCCTATCCTATTTGTTCAAGAGAGTCCTTCTCCTATAACTGTAAAGCATGGGGGAAGTCATATGATACTTCCACCAGGTAGCTATTTTTTTTTTTTTTTGGATTATATTTACTACTTTCTACCTTCCATCCTATATGCCTTTCTAGATCATAGTATAGGAATATAATATCGTAGCACTATCTTAGATGAAGGTGTGTCTGTTAGCATCATGTCTTCTACTACTTGGAAAGATTTAGTTTCCCCACAGCTTATGCATGTCACCCAGAATCTGTTGGATTTTAATGGAGGAAGCAGTCAACCCTTAGGGATCCTTCCAAGGTTCCCTATTACTTTGGGCGGAAAGACCATCTATATAGATGTGCTGGTAGTCCTAGGTCCCTTAGATTTCAATCTTATCCTTGGAAATGACTATGTTTATGTCATGGGAGCTCTTGTTTCTTCGTTTTTCCATGTCGTTTATTTTCCCCATGAAGGGAGAATTGTGACTATTGATCAACTATTGTTCATTGGTCACCAGGCATCTCCTTTACAACCATTGTCCACGATCAGTTTTTGTTTTCAAGTAGAAAATTCCCCACCACAGGTCAATTATGTGGCTTCCCATTCCATCTCTGCATCTGTTGATGAAAACACATATGGTATTGTACATATGTATTGGGGGCATTGGAACTTGATCTATCTTTGGTACCAAATGACATGTATTCCTCCTAGAGCATGGTTCTTCCGTCTAATGAAGACCTCTTGGGAGCCATGTTCTCTTATGGGTCATTAACAGAAGTCATGAGGATAGTTCTTGGATTTGTGTCAACCTCATTAAAAAATGAAACAAAGGGTGTGAGGAGAGTTCTTGGTCTTGGGTCAACCTCGTTAAAAATTGAAACAAGGAGTCATGAGGATGGTTCCTTGTGTTGTGACAACCTTGTTAAGAAATGAAACAAGGGTCCGAGGATAGATATTTTACTGTGTCAACCTTGGTAACAAATGAAACAACTCCATTTTCCAAATCGAGTCTTTGATTAAGATCTCATAAAATTCCAGTCGAGTCTTTCCTTGCTCTCAAAAGTTAAGCTTCATTCCATCCACCTTTTAGCACCTTGATTTCTAATTTAATGAATGAAATGAAGTATGGGGGGCATGTACCTCGAATTGAGTCATTATACCAGGGGCATGCAAACTTATCTCAAGAATAATTTTTCATTTCAAGCTTGTGTAAACATGAAACTAAATCCAAGCAAAGTTCTCCATGGTTGAAGCTTGTCTAAAAATGAACCCATGCCTGATATACATCTCGTGATTGTTGTTTTAATCACATGATTTCTGCTAGAAGATCCTTGGTTTTCTTAGTCCATCGCCACCATCTCTTTGGTTGATCATATGCTTTCACTATGTAATTTTTTTCTTTCTCGAAGAATCGTAGCAATGATTTGTTTTATTAGCCAGCCTCTTGACCATTACATGTTTTGAGCAGTTCCTCCATTTCTAGAACTAGTGGCTACCCTTTATACCACTCGTTCCACCAGGACACATCACATTTAAGCTCTTTTTTGACTCGTAAAATATGAAAAGATTACAGAGTATTTTTTTTCCCTTTTTTGACTCATTAAAGAGAATAAAAATGGGAGGTCTGCTTTCATCTCTTTTTTGACTCTTAAAACATGAAAATATTGTGTATATCTTATCATTTTTTATCTTGTTAAAGGTTGCGAATTTTTTTTTACCCTGTATATGTTTATCCCTTTTTCGAGCTAAGATAAAATATTTACGAAAAAGGTACTCCTTGACTCAAATGGTCAAGCGGTTCTCTCAAGTATTCTTTTCTACCTTTACGGGCCCGACAGACACAAATGTACGAAAAGGGACCATGTGGAGTTTTCTTTTACATGTCTTTTACAAAGTCTCTAAACATGAAAAAGATACCGAGTTACACCTTTGTCGGACTCATTAGAACATTAAACAACATTGCATTTGTGGACATGACGAACATGAGCGTCACTCTTCTAGGGCTCATTAAACTTACTAGGTCAGATTCATCCGAACGATGAACTTACAGTGAAAAAAAATGCCATCCCCTTCAATCTTGTAATAGAAAATAAATGGGATAACTGATGGAAATGGTGGGGCAAAATTGGAAATTCTATCAGTCGTGTCGACAACTCACTCTTAAACATGACACTTTCTTCTTTGTGTCAGGTTGGGATATCCTCCTTTTCATCGTTGGCCTTCCTGGGTTGGGTCATTCATTTTTTCCTTCCATTTGATCTTTGCCATATTATCATGACCACCGATGTTATGGATCCAAAAGGTACCAAACTCCCGAGTTGTGTCACCGATATGTTCAAGAGTTAGTGCTTTTATAATTACACTTACTCTTGATTCTTTGTATCATCTAAAATAATTTGCATCCCTTTATATCGTGTCAATGATGTGGGATACATCATGGCCCTCCTTTGACATGGTCACTTCCTGTCAACTTCATCTCATCATCCAGGAAGCTAGCCGAGAGACTCCCTTTCAGTACCTTCAAGCTTGCATGACCTAATGGTAAGTTCTTCGCACTCGACGACAAGCTCACATCATCGACTTTCTATCGGGTGATTTCACGAGTGTTCGACATGAGTTCCTTTATTCACATTCCATGAGTTACGCTATCGGTACCTTGAGAGCCATTGCCATTATTGGTAGTTTCTCTTGCGCTTGTTAGCGGTTCACACCATTTACCGATAATCAAGCAATTTTATATCATGTTCGAGTTCAACACATTTATTCACATGTTAGGATTTGTACTTGAATTAGGTCATTTTGAGCACAAGACCCTAGGCTAATATTACACAAGATGAGGTTGCAGGGTGATGTAACATAACCATGTTGATATACATGTATCATTTACGTGGATGGCTGCAACCAAACCATGAGTTA
The DNA here is from genome assembly GCA_000404065.3 of Pinus taeda. Lineage (NCBI taxonomy): Eukaryota > Viridiplantae > Streptophyta > Pinopsida > Pinales > Pinaceae > Pinus > Pinus taeda. The sequence continues at coordinate 6,281 of APFE031408360.1, forward strand.
TTATATGTGATCTTTATCATTATTGGCTAGCTGTGACCATACCTTGGTTTCATTATGATCCTTTCTATTGGATGGTTGCACCCATGCCTTACATCCATTTACATGATCATTCTCTCGATGGTTGCATCCATATGATTATTCATGTATCATTATTCAGATTTTTCAATGATGCATATGTATCTATGCTTGCTTGCAGGTTATCTGATGACAGACTTTGGTTCCCCGCTTCCACTTGTAAGGAATTTCACCCCTCACTTTAGTTCAGCCTTCTTGCTTTAGAGGGCATCGGTTACACATCACTTTTTCATTGTCCCAGTAATCCTCATCCATGATCGTCAAGGACCTTTACAGTGAAGCCAACATGCTTTCCCATCATGAAGAAACTCCTAGTATGTCCCTCTTCATGAGCAGAATAATTCTCCTTTGCATCATTTCCCAAGAATCTTCCTTTTTTCCTAGTGTATAAGACTAGCTCTACTAACCAGTTCCCCCCTCGTGCTGATTTGTAGAGATTAAAACTAGACCTAGCATCATATGAAGCAACTAATCCCTTTTTCAGTCGTCGATCCTCTTTTGGAATTTTTTTTAAATATGGAATCGAAGCCTCTAGCTCTAAAAGCTTCGTAACGGAACTCTGGTAGATGGTTGGTGATGAGTCCCAAAAATGGATAATTATATGGGCTCATTCAGCCTCCTAATTTGACTTAATCCACCATTCTCATTAGTTTATTGTATGTGTTTTATTATATTTATGCTAATAGAGTGAATTGGGTTAGTCATTATGCCAACAGGTCTAATGTGTGCTTTGTACAGTGGTTTTGGTCAATTTTGAGACAAAATTAAAGGTTTTAATGAGCACTTGGCAGCTAAATTCGTGGAGGAACAAGAGAGAGGATTTGTAGGAAGGTGTCACCTTCATTTATGGGCCCTTACCTCAAATTCCCCACCATCATCTCGGAGTTCAAGGGCCATCACATCAATTATCACAAGGGCACCCAAGCAAGTCAAGTAGGACTACTGTTAACTACAAGTTTTGGCAGCCAAGTCCCTAAAGTTTAGGACGACTATTGGGGTCCTCAATTTGTATAAATAAGAAGGCTTACAGCCTCATTTTGGTTAGCCAGTAGTTAGTCACTTTGTAGGCAGAAGTTAGCTAGTTTGTAGTTCAATTTTAGTCATTTTTTAGGCAATAGTTTAGCTCTGTATTTCAGCACATTTCCAAGCTTTTCCTTGTGGACAGTTTTTGGAATGTAACTATTATTTTAATCAATAAATATGAATCCAGCTTTGCACCCGATCTAATCTCCCTAAGGAGGCTGTAGCTCTTGGGGTTGGGCCCATCTCAAGTGTCGAGTCCCTCTTTTGTTTACCTTTATGTGTTTTTGCTGCATTCTTAGAATAAAATCTGCTATTTAGATTTAAATCTTGTTTTGTTATTTAGGTTTCTTTTGATGATTAAAAAGGCTTTTCATGTTCAGATTTGTTTGATAGGTCAATAATAGGGAAGATCTTCAGAAAAATTCCATCAATCACCTTGGATCTCACCTCTCCCTCAGTGGAATCATGAGCTGGGACCAAGGCCACCTTGTTGCCACCAAAAACACTGTCTTTGCTTCACCATGCAATTAGTAGTGTTGGATTCTTAGTTGTTGAACTTGATATTAGTTTTTATTACATGCTTAATTTTATCATTTCTTAGTTGCATAGTTATCTCATGTATTTCATTTCAAATAAACTTCTCTTCATTTCCTTTTGTTGTTACGTCAGATTAGAATGAATTAACTAGGTCATAGGTTTTATAAGTGTTTGTTTGTTCAGTTTGAAAAACCACTTGCAGAGTACCTATTATCCTTCCTTACCTTCCCATACTCCATCCAACCTACCTTCTTCACCCTTCACTTAGAACCCTTACCTTACATTTTCCTCATTCGCTTACTTTGCCATGATTCTCATCTTCTTGTGCAACACCGTTTCATGCCTCCTTGAACAAATCTCACCATCTGCATCACTCCTCATCTCCATCCTCCAAGTCTTGAACTCCCCTACACCCCTATTTCACATCCATACTCGTGTCTCCACCTTTTTCCCTCCATCCATGCTCCAAAATCCCATTTCTGAACATCGTGTAGAAAATCACAAAACATCCTTTACAAATTCCAGAACATCCTGTAGAACCCCTGCAGACTTCCTGTAGAAGCTTAAGAATGAGGTTTCCTGATAGCCAAACTCTGTGAAACTATCTGGAAGGTTGTTAGGGACCCCTTAGGCCCTCTCTAAACCTTCCCAACCTCTTCCAAGCATTTCCTCTCGCCGATTCACCTCTGCACAGTCAAAAACAGTGAAAGCACATGCATGATAATTCTGACAACCTATGCAAAAATACAAAAATATGTGTTCCTCAGATAAAAGTAGCTTAGAAAAATGTATTTTACCTTCCTAGAAGTAATGGCATCTCTTTCACTAGCTTGCATCGTCTTTATCGCATCAATAGGACTAGCTGGTAAAATTAGGGTTTGCTAGGGTTTGTGCTTTCTTTTAGCTTTTGAGTTTCTTTTCGCAAGCAGATTAGCTTCCTTCGAGTTAGCTTCCATACATCCATTAACAAGCTTCTTCTCCGAGCTCATAGAAGTTGGCTTGAGGCCCTAGCAGACTTGTGCCAGCTGACCAAGTGATAGCTGCGACAAGAGCTAGTAATTGTGCATACAGCACCGTCGCTTCCAAGTTTGTTACGAACTACCGGGTTGATAAAAGTAAAGAAGGGAGTCTAGGAGTTGCATCCTTATTGCTGCAATACTGGAGCCCACCATATTTTTGGCGCCATTGTCGGGGAAGCGTCAGAGTATTGGTGATTGCTGCTTTTATTTTATTCTCTACTACAACCTTCTGCTAAGTAGTTTATTTCATTTCCATTGTACAATTTCATTTCCACAAAAGTAGACTAGACATTTCTTGCTTTCATAGATTAGCATTTCAATTCCGCAATTTCATTTCTGCAAGCGTAGATTAGCATTTCAATTCCGTAATTTCAATTTTGCAAGCGTAGATTAGCATTTCAATTCTGCAAGCGTAGCCTAGCATTTCATTTCTGCAATTTCATTTCAGCAAAATAGATCAGTCATTTCCTGCTTTCATTTCAATTCCACATTTTCATCTAAGCAAGATAGTTAGTTGTAGTTCAATCTATTTTAGTTTTGTAGGTACAAAAAGAAAAATAGAAAAATCAACCAAAAAGATTTCTTTTCATGCCTGGTAGGAGTAGAGATAAGTCAGAAAAATACTTGCACAACACCCCCCACTGCTTCATACAACCAACCTCCTCTCTTCTTTGATGGTTGTGATTAAGAAGAACCCATGGGCAGACATCAAGGCATATTAAAAGAACCTCTAGTGGAGAAGAAGAAGAAAAAATTCCACTAGAGCAAATGGCTACAAGCAGAAATGTTGGGAACAATACTTTTTCTTCCAACTCAATCCATAGAGGTGAATGTGAGAATCTGATGGAAAATTTCAAGAGCGAGATGAGGCAGTTTCTTGCCATGCAACTGGATAACTTACAGATCCAAAGGAAGCAAGAGGAAGCTAAGAGGGCTTTGGCCATATTTTGTCCCAGGTGCACTAGAAAGCATCCTAGGCATGAATGTCCATTGCACTCCATAGAAGCGTGTTTCGTCTATGAAGAATACCATCCCATGAATCAGTTCCCTTCCTTGCTTGGACTTAAAGCTACATATTAGAGAACCAAAGGAGCCACTAAATCACTTTATTTCATGAACCAAACGAGGCCACATGGACTCATACCTTACCAGCATGAACTGCAAGGGACATTCAAGACCTATTACGACCCTTATCAAGCCACTTTCATGCCTTCTTGGGGTCCCCCTACTCATCCTTCCTCGTTTACACCTCCTCCTTGTTCCTTCACAAATCCATATTCTACCCAACCAATTGCTCATTCATTTCACTCTTATGCTCAGCCACAACCTCCGTGGAATGCACTTCATGAGGGGTGGAGGCCCCAGTACAACTCTCCTCACTCTCCTTTGCCTCCACCACCTGCCCATCCACAACCCCATCCACATCCATCTCAAATATATACCTCCACTCAACTATCCATACCACCATTTCTAAACCCGCATATTGGAATAGCTCAACCCAATTGCAAAGCTGAGTCACAACATGTCCAAATGACTCCTCTTGAGCTCAGTGATCTTCACCATAGCTCAAGAAGAGTATTTCCAGAAAGAGATTATATTGGCAGCATTGAAGGACCTCATCCGCCAAAAGAAGATTCAAAAGAGGAGATCAAAGAACCATGGGTTGCACTTGATGAAGAGAAGACATCAGAATCAGAGACCGAGAGAGTTCCCTCATGGTTACCATCAAATACTCCATGTACTCAAGAGAAAGATAAAAAAAAAGCTGAAGATGAGAAGGTCATGATAGAAGAAGATATGGAGAATGATCCAGATCAGCAAAAGGACCAAGGATATCAAAGCTATATTGAGATATGGTTTCAGACGGTCACTAAGTTGTAGCAGTACTCTATTCTTCAGCTATGCCTAATCCCTTCAAAGTCAAATCATTCTGTCTCTGAAATCCGGATAGCTGTCAAAGCATACATTTCAAGCCTCCACATCATCTTGTCTCTAATATCGATGTGCACATGAATCCATTGGAAGTGTTCTTATACTTGAAAATCATTTTGTTTTTCAAGTAGGGTAGGGTAGAAAAAAAAACAAATAAAAAAGAAAAAAGAAAAAAGAAAACAAAAATGAAAAAATGGAAATAAGAGGAAAAATATAAGGTGGAAAACTCCTCGGAGGCGCCTTAGATTGGCTCATTGATTGAAAACCTCCATGAGGCAGTCAATGGGTTGGAAAAAAGAAGAAAAGAGAAAAAGAAAAAGAGAATAATATCCCTGGGAGAAAACCTCCCTTGGAGGCGCCCAGGGCAGGCAATTAGGGTGAAAACCTCCATGAGGCGCCCTAGTTGTTTTAAAAAAAATTAAAAATAAAAAATAAAAGAAGGAAAAAACAAGCCTAATCTATGTGAAAAATTACAGGTTGCAGTGAATACTTTGCAGGAAAAGAGGGGCACGCAAAACTAGGACAAGAGTCCTTACCAGGCTCAAGGACATCCCCTCAGACACCCCCTCCATGGCCACTCACCTCTCCTAGGATTTGGTCACATTCAGGTTCATATTGGGCCTTCTACAGGAAGTTTTGGGCTTTCTACATGAAGCTACAGGCTTTTCTACACGAAGCTATAGGCGTTTCTACAGGAAGTTTTGTATTTCTACAGGAAACATCCTGTAGAACCTTCAGGTGAGCTAGATTCAATTTTGGAAGGGAATATAAAGCTTGGAATCTACTGGTTAAGCCTACAAGCACCCCTGTTTCCATCCGTCACCTTTCTCCACCATTTTTTCCACCTCATTGTATTTTTTTATGAAAACTGTGTTTTCTACAGGAAGTTCCTACAGAAATTACCGAAGGCTGGAAAGGGATTTTAAAAATAAATTTGGCAAAAATGGAAGCTTCATCAAGGATTCATCAGTACTCCTATCATCTTAAAACTCCTTCTTCATCATTTCCGTGCCTGCATTATAGCCCAAGCTCATTTTTCTCACCATGCAAAAAATTGTAGAATGCTTGGAAGAAAAAAATACATAGTGCTGAAATTTGTTTTTTCCATAGCTTGAAAATCGTGCATCCATTTACAAAACCGTTTTATAGGGAGTTGTATACGGATGATGGCAACATGCTCGAGCAATTTCAGCCAATTCCAGTGCACGGTTTCCAAGAAATCAGCCTCCATCACCTTCAGCCATTTTTGCATTTTCTCCATATCGGTGCATCCGTTTCAAAGCATGTTTCATGGGGAGATGCATATGGGTGGTAGTAACCTACCCAAGCAGTGTTAGCCAATTCCGATGCACGGTTTCCGAGAAATTGATCTCTGTATTTTTCAGCCATTTTCCATTTTTCTCAAAATCTTTGCATCAATTGATCATAATTTTGCTATGGGAGGTGCATAATGATGACAGGAACAGGCTCAAAAAATTTCGGATTCATCCGGTCTATTGTTCGAGAGCTATGGCGAAAACAAGTTTTTGTCTTGTGAAAATTCAACATCAGCAGCTTCAGGGTGCAAATTTGAACGTGAAGCCAGCTCCTACAGTGTGGATCCAACTAGAGGATACCTGCACAAGAAAACAGCTATGAATCAGTAGCCAAGCCATCATGCAACCACTGAAACAAATGCATGCAACAACAAAAAGAACCTCACAACAACCATTCGACTTCCAGGTATGTGACTAAAACTTGTTCCTCTATTTCATGAATCTAATTGAAGAACTGCATGAACGAATGGAATGGTGGGATTAAGCCACGAATCTAGCAAGTTTAATCCGACATTGCCTTCTCTAGTGCTCAGCTAGAAATCATGCAGTACACGTGGACAGTCAACTCACGTGAAAATTAAAACAACCGGGAGTTTTGGGTGTTTAAGCCTTAGTGCAATTGATGGCAATGATTACAAGGGGAAAACATACATTTCATGAACAACACTACCTTCTGCATGTGGCCACGTACACCTGGCCACTTCACTCCCGCACCACAAGTCGTGCAGCAATTACAAAAATACTCGGCTGACTCTCACCACCCTCTGTGTAACTACGGTCACAACTAGAGCACGCGTCCACCATGTCCAGATCAGTTAACCAGTGGTCCTCTGCAAGATTCTTGCCTGATTTCTCGAGATTTCTGCCGTTTTTTTTTTAATTCCCACCTATCGGGATCTACAGGAAGCGCAGTTTCGCTCTACAAGAAGTCTTATATAGGAAACGGAGAAAACAACCATGCAGAAAGAAAACTTGGGGATTTTCGTCGAATTTCAAGCTCCAAACGAGGAAGGATCAGGGAAACTTCGTCGTGCATGATTTGTTGGTGCAAAATGGTGAATTGAACATGGAATTAAATTAAAAAAATGAGAGGAAAAGTTTGACTACACATTGAAAAAAGGCGAAAAGTCTGCTTGCATATTTTCTGAGTTCTACACAGTTCTTTTTTCCCTCTGCATTTGAAGTCTGGCTTCTTCTTTCTCACCTTCTTCTGAAAAGAGAGATGCAGCCATAGGAACTAAGCTTGTGCGAAATAATGAATTTGCAAGACTGTCCACTTTCTAGAAGATAAAAACTATGTTATTTGTTCTCTGATATGTCAAAAAAAATAATTTCTTTTCAAAAACTAAGAAGAAAATTCAGGTTGAAAAAATTTGAAGAGAGAAAAAATGGAAGTTGTTATTTTAAAAAATAGGAAAATTCCAGGAGCAATAACAAGTTTACAAGAGGGGCAATGAGCTGTCTTTTTAGAAGAAAACACGGGTTTTTTGCAAAATTTTTGGCTTCAAGAGAAGAAGAAAAGAAATAGTTTTATTTTTTGCATTTTTATGCAAAAGAAGCGATGCAATTCTAGGGAAGAATCAAGCCTGAAGAATGTGAAAAAACAAATGATGATGGAGCACAAATCATTCAAGCAAAGGGAAAAACAAAGGAAGAATAGAAAAGAAAAAAACTACAGCAGAGAAGGCAGAAGCTAAACAAGATGAGAAGAAAGCCAAAACAGAGTGTGAGGAAGCAAGATAACAGAGGCAGAGAAGACAAAAGAAGAGGAAAAAAAGGAGGAAGAGCCACATCTAGCCAAGCAGACCAAAACAGTTGAAATAGTTTCTACAGGAAGCATGAAAATTGTTTCTACAAGAAGCCAAAAAACAGTTAGCACATGACATTCTATAGGAAGTCTAGAAAGAGGGCAACAGAAGGAAAAATCGCATGAGATTTTAGCTAGGGAGGTAGCAGCTGTGTTGGCCACCCTAAGCACATCTCCAAATCAAAAAGGGAAGCGAAAGCGGGAGCCTTCCATGTATTTTAAGGCAAGAAGGAGCATGCGAATAAAAACTGGCAGACCCCAACCGTAGTCAAAGAGATAATTACTATTTTAGACACCCCCGCTACACAAAAGGAGAGGTCTCCCTCAAAGGAATCCATCACCTATGAACGGGGAAGCCCGAAGATATCCACCTAGAGAGAAATAATGGAAATGTTTGACACAAAGGCCTCTCTACAGGAATCTAAGACAGTTCTACAGGAAGGTGAAAATCTCTAGGAAAAGGAGCACAGGTAGTGGGAAGAAGTAGGGAGAAAAGCATGGTATCATGATCGAGAAGAGGACATCACTTCAAAAGCTTGGCATGACAGGGAGGCCACCAGGGCCATCAAAGATGAAGAGATAGATTAGTTGCTCAAAGGATGAGCAACACTTTCAGTAGGGGGTGATGATGAGCCCCAAAAATGGATAATTAGATGGGCTCATTCAGCCACCTAATTTGACTTAATCCACCGTTTTCATTAGTTTATTGTATGTTTTTTATTATATTTATGCTAATAGAGTGAATTGGGTTAGTCATTATGCCAACAGGTCTAAAGTGTGCTTTGTGCAGTGTTTTTGGTCAATTTTGAGACAAAATTAAACGTTTTAATGAGCACTTGGCATCAAATTCATGGAGGAACAAGAGAGAGGATTTGTAGGAAGGTGTCCCCTTCATTTATGGGCCCTTACCTTGAATTATCCACCGTCAGCTCGGAGTTCAAGGGCCACCACATCAATTATCACAAGGGCAGCCAAGCAACTCAAGTAGGACTACTATTAACTATAATTTTTGGCAGCCAAGTCCCTAAAGTTCAAGAGGACTGTTGGGCTCCTAAATTTGTATAAATAAGAAGGCTCAGGGCCTCATTTTGGTTAGCCATTAGTTAGTCACTTTGTAGGCAGAAGTTAGCTGGTTTGCAGTTCGATTTTAGTCATTTTTTAGGCAGTAGTTTAGCTCTGCATTTCAGCACATTTCCAAGCTTTTCCTTGTGGACAGTTTTTGGAATGTAACTATTCTCTTGATCAATAAAGATGAATCCAGATTTGCACCAGCTCTAATCTCTCTTAGGAGGCTGTAGCTCTTGGGTTTGGGCCCATCTTAAGTGCCCAATACCTCCTTTGTTTACCTTTATGTGTTTTTGCTGCATTCTTAGAATAAAATCTGCTATTTAGATTTAAATCTTGTTTTGTTATTTAGGTTTCTTTTGATGATTAAAAAGGCTTTTCATGTTTAGATTTTTTTGATAAGTCAATAACAAGGAATATCTTTAGAAAAAGGCCATCAAGCACCTTGGATCCCACCTCTCCCTTAGTGGAATCATGAGCTCGGAGCAAGGCCAACTTGCTGCCACCAAAAACACTGTCATTGCTTCACCATGCAATTAGTTGGATTCTTAGTTCTCAAACTTGATATCAGTTTTGTTTGCATGGTTCAGTTTATGATTGAATAGATGCATACTTATTTCACGTATTTCATTATGAATAAACTTCTGTTCATTTCCTTTTGTTGTTAGGTCAGATTAGAGTGAATTAACTAGGTCATAGGTTTTATAAGTGTTTGTTTGTTCAGTTTGAAAAACCACTCACAGAGTATCTGTTATCCTTCCTTACCTGCCCATACTACATCCAACCTACCTGCTTCACCCTTCACTTAGAACCCTTACCTTACATTTTCCTCATTTGCTTACTTTGCCATGATTCTCATCTTCTTGTGCAACATCGTTTCATCCCTCCTTGAACAAATCTCACCATTTGCGCCACTCCTCATCTCCATCCTCCAACTCTTTAACTCCCTTACACCCCTATTTCACATCCATTGTCATTCCTCTACCTTTTTCCCTCCATCCATGCTCCAAAATCCCATTTCTGAACATCCTGTAGAAAATCACAGAACATCCTGTAGAAATTCTAGAACATCCTGTAGAACCCCTACAGACTTCCTGTAGAAGCTCATGAATGAGGTTTCTTGATGGCCAAACTCTGTGAAACTATCTGGAAGGCTGTTAGGGACCCCTTAGTCCCTCTCTAAACCTTCCTGACCTCTTCCAATCATTTCCTCTCGTCGATCCACCTCTACACAGTTAAAAATAGTGAAAGCACATGCATGATAATTCTAACAACTTATTCCAAAACACAAAAAGATGTTTTATTTAGATAGAAGTAGATTAGAGACATGTATTTTACCTTCCTAGAAGTAATGGCATCTCTTTCAGTAGCTTGCATCCTCTTTTTCGCATCAGTAGGACTAGCTGGTAAAATTAGGGTTTGCTAGGGTTTGTGCTTTCTTTCAGCGTTTGAGTTTCTTTTCGCAAGCAGATTGGCTTCCTTCGAGTTAGCTTCCATCCATCTGTTAATAAGCTTCGTCTTCGAGCTCATAGAAGTTGGCTTGAGCCCCTAGCGGACTTGTGCCAGTTGACCAAGTGAGAGTTGCGGCAAGAGCTAGTACTTGTGCATATAGCACCGTCGCTTCCAAGTTTGTTACGAACCACCAGGTTGATAAAAGTAAAGAAGGGAGTCCCAAGAGTTGCAACATTATTGTTGCAATACTGGAGCCCACTAGTTGGGCTGGATGCGGCCGAGGAAGTTATTTTTGGCTCCATTCCCCTATTAGGATAGAATAAAATCAAAAGATAAGACCTTCTCACATGATGAGAGGAACCATCTCCCATCCATCCAAGCTATATAAACCTCTTTTTTCCCAAGCTAAACTAGTTTTTGGAGTGAGTTTGAATGATCAGCAAGACATCTATATCTTGTAGCTTTCAAGTGTATTTTTGAGGGAGAATAGTATGTTTTCGTTAGGTTTGGGACTATAGGGAATAGGCTTTAAAACTTCCATTTTTGGGGCTATCCAGGAAGTTCTAGCAGAAGTGTGGGAACCTAGATACATCGGAGGAGAGCAACAATGTCAAGGCATTGGTTGTAATCTCTTTTTGATTTATATGAATGCAACTATTTATTGATTTCCTACTTGAAGTGTTATTCTACGGCCTTATGGCTTAATGTTCCTTAACATGTTAATTAGGTTGAATACAATATTGTATGCTATCATGTTTTTTGTTGTTGTTGTTTTTTGCTTGTTTGAGGTACTCAAAGGAAGAAAACAAAAGATAGTTGGAGTGAGGAGAGAGGATCATCACCAAGAGGAATAACATTCTAAGAGGTAGGCCCTCTTAATTGATTCTATCTTAAGGATATTTTCAATATATTGTTTGTTTGTGGCTAGACCCACTCTCTTGGCATAGAGGAATTGTTTGTGTCCACACTGAGAATTTACCTGCACCACAATCTACCAGCCACATATCATCAAAACCTATAATAAAATATGTTATATTAGAAAAGTGAAAGAAATATTTGTTACCTTTATGATTCTTTGGATGTTCATATTCAACATTAGTTGTCGATGCATGTTGTTTTCCCATTCTCTTTTTGTTGTTAGCCATTTCAGGACAATCCTTTTTGAAATGTTAAAATTTCCTACAACCATATAAATGAATTCTTGACATATCCTTGTTCTTTTGGGGAGGTGGTGCTCCTTCTCCTAACTTCTTATTTTGAAAGCCACCTTCCTGTTTACTGTACTTCTATTGAAGTGAGATATAATCACTTCTGAAGCTTCTTGCTTTATATCTCTTTATATAAGCCTTGATTCTTCTTGAGCACAAGAGGTCCATAATTGTTTGAATGAAGGAGATTCCTTATAGCTACTCATACCTATTGCAAATGCATCCCATGATCTCAGTAAACCATTGAGTGTTCTAGTTACAAGTTCATTATGAAAAGTAGTTTCTCTAATTGCTTGAATTTCATCGAGATTTGCAATTTTGGGAATTAGATGATCTCTTATAGTGTCCACAATAATACTTATGGTAGTAATTGTATTGTCCTTAAACTTATCATTTCATGTAGCATCTACTAGTTCTACAACTTTCCCTATCGCAATATCTGTTACACTGAAATTTGTCACCATGAGTATCTGCAGTTAATATGTCTCCATCAATAGTCATATTATCCTCCTTGTGAAGCCTAATACCTCTGCTCTTCATGTCAAGCTTCAAAAAAGAGAGAAAGTCACTAAAAACATGTTTATCTCTGGGTATGCAGGTTCTCTCTACCTTGCCTGCGTGTACGCAT
>APFE031408360.1:41356-64859 GCA_000404065.3 Pinus taeda
TGACCATAGCATGGGGGGTCAGATGCCGCAAAGTTTAAAGGAAAATTTAAATTTCAAGGTAGAGGAGCCAAGATTAGATAGTGTCTTTAAGGTAATATGGTGAAATATTCACAATAGAGGAGAAGACCATGCCAATGGTCATACCTTTATGTCCCGAACATAAACAGTCCCACAAAATGCTAGAGTTCATCGAGTGTTGCAATGTAGTTGAGCTAGGAGAGGATGACGATGACCTAAGGAATATAAAAATTCTTGAACTTAAAGGGGAACATGAAGTCAATGTACCAAAGTGGTAGTCAATAGATTATGCAAAAGAGATAAAGGTCAAGAAAGAAAATATTGGGACTAAAGACAATCCCAAAATGGTGATAATAAGAGACTATTGGGATGATGACACTATAGGAAAGATCACCAATTTTTTGCACATATATCATGATCTATTCCCCAACACATTGACGAGATGAAGCAAGTTATTGGAGAATTAGGTGAGATGAGAATCTTGTTAGAGCTTGATGCGAAACCAGTAAAACAAAGTTTGTATCAGCTGAATATGATATATAAGGATAAAGTTAATAGGATTTGGACAAAATGTTGAAGGAATGAGTCATCGATCTCATGGAAGAGTTAGAACAGATCAACCCCATGGTGGCCTATAATAGGAAGAGAAGGAAATAACAATTGTTGTTGATATTTGAAATTTAAATGATGATTGAACAAATGATCCCTTTCTAACTCCATTTGTTGATGAAATAATAGGGAAAATGGGCGGGTAAGAACCCTACTCATTCACCGACCGATTTTTTATATATGATTAAGTGAAGATCCGAAAGGAAGATAGACACAAGGCCACATTTGTAATGGGATGGGGGCGTTTTCAACACACTTTCATGCCATTCATATTGAAGAATGCATCGAATATATTATCACACATAGTGGTCTCCTTATACAAGGAGTTTTCATAAGTTTTATTTGTATGCTTAGTTCATCTTCAATATTTCGAAAAATCATAACGAAGTTATGTGCTTGATTTTAGAAAATTGTAGACAACTATGGATCCCACTAAATATTAAAATTTGTATATTTTTTCTCCCTTTGGAATTCATTAGGAAATATAGTGTCCAAAATAGGTTTTTTAGTGGATCCAACCAAGATTGTAGTCATAGTGGATCTACCATTTCTTATGTTGGTCAAACAACTCATATATATCTTAGGACATATGGATTCCAACTAGAAGTTTATTTAACGATACACATATATTGATGCACCAATGGAGAAGCGATTAAAGAAAGAGATCAAGTTCCAGTCAAATGAGAATTTCCAACAAGCCCTAGACACCTTGAAATAAAATCTCATGACTACACTAATTTTGGTATTCCCAAACTTTTGGAACAAATTCCATGCGCATGCCAATGGTTAACCAATTTCACTAGGAGAAATTTTAGCATAGCCAAGGGAGGGAGAAATCAATCAAACAATCTTGATTGTTAGTAAGAAGTAGTCCATAACAAAAAAAAATGCACCACCATGGAGAGAAAAGGGCTAGTGATGTTGTATGTGCTCAAAAAATTTAGACATTTCCTACTGGGAAAGGATTTTAAACTATATACATACCAATTTACGCTAAAGCATATTGTGAAAAATCCCATGTTGGGATCAGGGATTTTCAATTTGCTATTGTATTTTTAGGAGAGTGATTTCCAAGTGGTGGTTAATCCAGGAATACTGAATGTCGAACCTGGTCACTTATCATGCATGAACACATGAAAGGATGCATAAAATCTAGAAGATTATCTTGTATATGTGTAGTGTTTTTTATGACTATAGTATAAAACCATTTTGAAAACATTCCAAGATTTTTTAGTATAGGGAGAAAACCAAATTGGTATATCATCACCCAAAATAAGAAACTAGTAGTAAGAGAAGTGGATTATCACATAATTCAAGGTTTCATGTATAAGTTGAACACATAAAGATACTATGCAGATGTGTGTTGTAACATGAGCAGTTGATTGTACTTATAGAGGAATATGTAGGCATTGTTGGAGAACATTATGTGCAAAAGGCCATAGAAAAAAAGATCTTGTGTGTGATACTATGGTGGCCTACCTTACATTGTGACAACAAAGAATTTTTCAGGACTTGTGATGTATGTCAACAAGTAGGGAAACCATCCATGAGAGATGGCATGCCCTTAGTAACATATCTCACCTTACAACTATTTAATAAATGGGAAATTGACTTTGTGGGTCAAATCAAACCACCACAAAGAAGAAATAGTGTGGGTTTCATAATCACTACTACTCACTATTTGATGCATTGGAAAAAGTCATGTCAGTTAATGATTGCGACCTAAAGACAACTGCAAAAACATAGTAACCATGTTTTGTTGTCTAAAAATATTGATAAGTTACCGAAGCACTCATTTTATGTATAAGACAATTGCAACATTAACAAAAGAGTGTTAGATTTATCGTCCCCAAGCCAATGGTTCCATGGAGGAATTTAAGAAGATCTTGGAGACTATGTTGACTAAGGTGTGTAATGTTCAATGTGATGACTATGATTTGAGAATATTAGTAGTCTTATGTCCATATAGTACCACATTTAAGAAATTGAAAAGTCAAACACTCTTCTAATTGGTAAATGGGAAGTAGTGATTCCCATGGAGTTTCTGGTACATAGTTTGTACATTGGAGCACTCGTAAAGATGGAAGCACCTAGAATAGTGGAGAAAATACTACAAGAACCACTATAGCTAGAGGAAGATGACATAGTAGTCGAGTTTCATCAAGATGTGTATAAATTAAGGAATAAATTATGGAATGATAGGAGAATTAAGCAAAATATGTTTCAACCTACTGACTTGGTGTTGTTGTATGATTTTCGTTTTTAAGTACCCAGGTAGATTTTAGATCCATTTGTTGGGGTTTTAATTGATCAAGAAAGTAGTTGATGTGAGGGTTGTGTAGCTAGAAAACATAGATGGTACCCAAAGAGAAGTATTTATCAATGGGAGCTGGTTGAAGTTGTATAAGCATAGCTAGGATCCTACACACCATGCGAAGAAGAACAAGAAGTATCTCATCCTTGAATGTAAATAAATAATTTCATATATTGTGCATTTTCTTTTAATATGGCTAGTATGTTATTGTTAGAGATATTGTGTAGTAGTTAACAACTTGTTACTAAAATTAGAAATTTTTGTTCTGTCAATAGACAGATTGTGCGATGTGGGGGAACACTACACACTAGGGGTTATATGTGGTTTGATAATAGGGGTCTGCAATACAAAGTGTTGGGAGAATTCCTAGTAAAAAGCTACCTACAACTAAAAATCTAAATAATGATGTCACCATGGCAGTTAGTGAAACTTTATCTTACTCCCTACCATTAGAATTGGATCACACAATACTGAAAATATGGAAAATGATAATCTAACCATAGATTCAATCTATGTATAGTGGTGGTAGGTGGCATGTTGGGAGCTACATATGGAGGTAGTGGAGTAATAATGTGTAGCTTAGTGATGGTTACTAGAGAAATAGAAAGTATTTGATTCTACCAAAATCAGATCTTCATGACTGATTATAGCATGTGGGTCATCTTTTCAATCCTTTAGGTGTGTGGATGATAGGATTGAAGGACTTTAATTTAAGGTGTACTAAACAATGTTGGAATCATTTGAATCTATCTATAGAATGGGCACATGCCAGTTATCTCTTTGATTTGGAGGTGTAGATATTTCACATCAACTTAGATTAGGGACACGTTGATTTGGATCTGAACACAATGATAAATGTCATCCATGTCATGATTGTGAAAGAGAGGAGGCATCCAAAAAAACAATTGTAAAACCCTAAACTCATAATTGAAGGTGGAAATAAAGCAATGGCTAGAGTTTGAATTTATGGAAGACAATAGAGGACAAGAGAGATTGGAGATAGTGCAAGGAATAATAGTTGTGAGTATGGCACAAGGGAGATATGGGACTACTCAAGTCTGGGATACTGAGAATAAGAATTGAAGGGAATTTAATGGGATACAATGAGGAGGATTATGCATTGTTAGGTCCCTATACTACTATAGCATCACCGTTATTGTTATTGTTAGTGTAGCCTGATATTATTATTGTTGTACCCATGTATCTCGCATTTTGTTATTGTTGTTCCCCATAGAAGCCATGGGGGCTTCACATGGGGAGAAATACCATACCACGTGGGTTCATGTTGGGAATATATATTGAGAAAAAAATGGCATAATATATTTAGGGAAATATAGGGGTTAAAGGGTTTCTGTATGTGCAATATAAAACATAGATCTCAAAGTTAGTGAAAAATATAAAGCGGTATAAAAAATGTTAATGAAAAAAATGGATACCTACAATATCTAGTGGAAGTAGGGGTTTTTTAAATTGGGAAGGTGTGTTGGGTTAGTATTGGTAGGGGGTTAAATAGTGTGATTTTTAGGGGGATTTTCCAATATGTATTCAAATTAGGGGTATTGTTTGATATGCCACAAATGCACATGATAGGTTAGAGATTCATCGAGTGAAGCCCCTATGATAGAAGCCCACTATTGTTGTTTTTGTGCCCTTACATTATTATTGTTATGTAGGCTCTGATTATATTGTGAACCGTTAGACTCATATATATACCAAGGAGGTCTTATCATTTGTACTATCCAAGAATTGTTGATTTTTGTGATGTAAAGGAGGTTTCCCCATCGAAGAGGTTATTTGTCAAGTAGTTGATCTATCTTTTCTTCTATTTTATGACTTGGTTTCGTAACATTTGGTATCAAGGTTTTAGATTCTATGGTTTCAGTACTGCAAGAAAGTCATCTTTGAATTTTCAATATAATGTTTTTTCTACAAAGTTTTAGAAGTGAAAATTGTGACCCCATAGAGTTGAAATCATGATGAACTCCCTGTAAAAATTTCATATATTTTTTTGCTAGATTTTCTAACATATGATCTAAATAATTTAGTGTTTTTCATTCTCTACAATTTCATCTCAAATAGGTGACCTTTGGAAAATCGTCATGACTTCCACTCTGAGCATCAAATTTGAATTTCGTAAAACATGACTATTTTTTTATGTATACTTTTCATGGCGAAAGGTCTAAATAGTGACATGGGTCACTCCATACAGGTTTTCTCTACTGATCGAGTCTATAGTCAAGCCATCATAGGAGATTGCACATAAAATTACCTTGAAGAACCTAATTTTGGTCTAAATTTTGGCATTCAAAATAAGACTCAAAGGGATACCATAGGTCAGAATTTTAGAACTTAGAGATATGAAATTGCAGAGATACGATAGTTTCAATATTGAGCTCCAAAGAAAAAGAAGAAAAATGTGTCTCTTATTTTAAAATTTTGCATAACGTTTGTTTGAAAAGTCACTTTGAAGTGATTAACAGAGCATAGTGAAGCATATATATCATTATTTGATTCCAAAATTCCTCGAAATAGGAAACTGGACACACCCAATGAGAAACTAGAAATATCTTCTATGACACATGAAGAAGAGGAAGAAGTGCAACATGATATATCAAAATTACGAGATCAAGTGGAACAAATTTCTCTCTTGCAAAGAGTAACAAAAAGTGAACTGGAAGCTAAGATGGATGGTATAGAAGAAAAAATTAAAGGCAACATGTAGTGTTTGAAGAATTCGTTAAAACAAGACATGGAAGGTTTAAAGGAAGGATTGACAAAGTTGTTACAAGAAATGCTTCGTAGTGGTGACAAGGTACTCCATGAGCATCAGGATCAAGATAAAAAGAATATGAAATATGATTTTAGGTTCTCCAACATTGAGTTTAAGACCCACTACATTCCAAATATAGATATGAGGAAGTTTTATGGCAAGGATAAGGTAGCATGTACACTAGAAATGGATAAATATTTTGATCTCTATGATGTGAAACACACACAAAAAGTACGCATTGCATATTTATATTTAGAATTCAATCAATTTGTATGGTATTGATGGATTTTTTTCTTATAAAAAACTTTTCACTTGGTCAATTTTTACGAAGCAAGTGATAGCACATTATGAGGATACAAAGAGAAACACCTTCTTTATCCAATTGATAAATATCAAAAAAAATTGTTCAATGGTAGAGCACATTGAGGACTTCCGAAAATTGAATATCAAGGTAATTGATATGCTAGAGGAGCATAAGATGGATGTCTTAATAGGGACTTTAAAGGATACCATCAAACATGAGGTTCATATTTTGGAACCCAATTCATTGGAGAAGGCATTTAGGGAGGCAAGAAATTTGTAAGAAAAATTATAGCAACAAGTCTACCACTCACAACTATACAGATAGAAGTGTTGTTGCACTTATCCTTTCACAACCTATAAGGTTGAAACCACAAAAATTGGAGGGAAAAAGGTGAAAAATAGATTTCTTATAGTTGTGATAGAAACTACACTAAAGGTCATAATTGTGCTGAGAAGAAATTATTCTACATAGATTGTGAAGAGGAGGAAAAGGAAAATGAAACAACAAAAGAGTAGGATATACACCAAGGAACAACCGTAGAGAAATAAGAAATGAATATGACCATATATTGTAATGCATTGGAAGGAGTTACCGCTCCTCAAACTCTCATGATAGAAGGATATATCAAGAAGAAAAAGGTAATAGTGTTGAATGTGTTAGAAAAAGTAACTACATTCAGTTTTGAATAATGTACTTGAGTCATTATGTAATGTACTTGTCAAAATAATAATAAAGGAATTATTATTATTATTATTATGAATTATTAATGCATGGGTTTCATGCTTCGGTCACCATGTTTTAGGTCAAAATCTCCATTGAGGACTTCTAGGGTTTATTCTAATTCTACAGAATTATTTTAAATTGAAAGAGACCCTCCTTGGGCTTTTGAATCATGTAAATCGGTTTACTATTGAATAAAATATGAATTATGGAACCTCCACACCATGTCAGCCTAAGAGAATATCAATTCAGCGTAAGGACCCATTAGACCCCACAAGAAGCCTATAAAAGGAAGGAAATCAAATTCATTTGGAGTATCGCTTCGCATTCTCTCTCTTGAGAGAAAATGTGAGAAAATTTGGTTGTCGGGAAGAAGTGCAAAGTAGAAATATGGAAAAGTTTATTATTGAGAAGCAGGAGTGATTACAAGTTTGTGGGAGTCGAAGGAGTCAAGGAAAATCGAAAATTTTGTGGTGGTCTCTCTCTGTTTCATGCTCTAGACTAGGAGAATGAAGTCTCTCAAGTTGGACTGTTGTCACAAGTCGTTGCATAGTTAAAGTTGTTTGAAAGAGATCATTCTTCTGGAGGCTGACTTGGTGTGGAGGGAAGGTCTGGTCAAGATCTAGGTTGAATAGTTTTAAATAATACTATTGAAGGGAGGAATTACTTTGACTGGGTATTCCCCTCGAGGGTGTTTTTCCTTGTAATGTGCCTACATGTTGTGTTCAATTTTTTATGTGTTGCTGCTTTGTGTAATTTCTTGATGAACTAAATAAAGAAGATATAAATAATTGTAATAACAAGTAACATCATAAGTAATTACAAATATCAAGAAAAACTTTATTGCCTTTCTAGTTTTTCAACATGCTATTAGAGCTTTGGTGAAGAAAGAAGAAAAAGGTAGATCCATTCATAGGAACTATCTCAAGGAAGGAATCTATTATATTGAAAAAGGATGTCTAATCGTATAAAGGGTGAGAACAAGATTGAAGGAGTATCTAACTTCAGATCCTAGAAGAAGAGGATTGACCTAATCCTAAAAAATAACAAGGTGTTAGATTAGGTAAAAGGAAATTTAAAGCAGACCACTGAAGAAGCTATTGATGCCAACAAAGTGAAGCTCAAAGATTTAGAATTGGTGGTTATGACTCTAAAGGTAGAAGGAATAAAAGACAACCTTGTCCCATTGATAGCTAACACTGACCATGCTCACAATACGTATGAAGCCTTGTCGAAGTTGTTCACTATTAAGAACATTGGTCAAGTAGCAAGTTTGAAGAATGATCTAAGGACTACGAAGATGACTAAAGAAAATATTGTGGAAACCTTCTTTATGAAGCTAGCTAGACTTAGGGATGATAGCTTGGCCATTAATGATATTGTTCCAGAAAAAGATAAGTATCCCAGATATTTTCAGTTTTGGGCTCATGCATTCATTTAGTTTTGATTATGCTAAATACTAATCACCATTCTCACCCTATTGTCTTGATTAGAGAAAGCATCTAGAAGGAGTGTCTCTCAAGACAAGGTTAGTTAGGAAACAAAGGGAAAAACATCTGCAAGAAGGAGGATCTCTCAAGACAAGCTTAGTCAAGAAACAAAGGTATGCTTTGAATTCATTGATTGATTAGTCATTTGATGATATATTACTAACCTTATTATGAATAGCAATATTTAATCCTAGTGACTCTTGTTTGGGTGACTCATCTTTTGAGAAATCTACCCATCCCACTCTTATCTCATTTGGTAGAACCCTAAACAAGTTCTAGAAAACCCTAACCAAAGGGTATGTTATTTTTAATGTCTAAAACCCTAAAATAACTACGGATATTTTTAAATGCTAATTTAACTCTTTATTGATGATTTCGTGTTTGGGATTTTAGTATGATCCAAAAATCCTAGCTTTTTTAGGATGGAAGGATATGATAAAAAATTGTGAAGCCTTTGATGTTTTGGTAATATAGGGTTTTCTATGTTTCCGCATTGGAACCCTAGCTCATTGGGGTTTGGTGAAATGTGTGTTCTACATTGGAACCCTAGCTCATTGGGGTTTGGTTGAATGTGTGTTCTACATTAGAACCTTTGCTCATTAGGATTTAGTGGAATGTGTAAGAAAGGCCCTTATATTCTCTTAGAATTGATTTATTTGTATGAGTGTGTTGTCTGATCAAACCCTAGCATAATCAAAATGATTATGTGTCTAACTCTTATTTGGTATTGTTGTAAGGTTGGGTTTAACTAACACATGATATGAAATGTATGTTTCATGATGATGAAATGTATGCTTCATGATGGTGAAATCTAGGCATATAGAGATATGTACTTTTGGTTAAATCCCTAGCTTGGTCTAGGTTAGATGTATTAATTTTATTGTACATATAATATGATTATGTATGGTTATGAATTCCTAGATATGCGTGTTGACCTAGTCATTGATGGTCATGAGTCTTAGTATTTAATGAAGTCCTTGTCTGAAATTCTAGGATGTTGATATTTGGAAATCTAGGGTGTTATAGTTAAACCCTATTAAACTTAAAAGTTGTTTAGTATGTGTGATATAACAATCTGAAATCTATTAGATGATTGTTGAAAAATGAAAATGTAGGGTTTAGGAGTTAAACCCTAGTACTCACATTGTTTAGTGTGAAATTCAACAATGTGAGGTTTATGCATGTAATGATTATTGAGATTGGAAATATAAGGGTTTTGGAATTAAACCTTAGTCAAAGTAAAATCTATGGAATATGATGATTTGAGATTTGTATAAGATTGTTGAATTTGTGAGAATGGAATTCTAGGGTTTTGGAGTCAAACCTTAGTCAAATTATAAATATTTGATGAATGTTGACTATATGATAATTTGAGATTTATCAAGAAATTGTTATTTTTGGTTGAGTATGACGATTGCTCAGAAATACAGGGTTTTCAAATAACCTTAGAAATAGTTGGTCATGTTAGTGACTGATTGATGGTTGATTGAAAACTCTAGGGGTTTGGAACTAACCATAGAGGAATGTAGTCAGGTTAATGACTAAGTTGTGATTGACTTTGATCTATTCTTTTGTATGAAATCTAAGATTTGTATGAATCCCTAGTAAGAAGTCTAACACATGTATTTTGGAAGGCTGTAAGATGAATTGTAGATCCATATTTGAGTGAATGGTTTCTAGGATTTTCTATATGTTTTAGTAAGGTATGTCATACCTTTGGAAGACATATTGAAACCCTAGATGGAATGGATGTTGTTATGATAGTCTACGGTGTTAATGAAGTCCTAACATGGTTGAGGGTATTATCTTTGTTTTTTCTATGTATCTGATATTAATAATAATATTATATATTTATATTATTATATAATATTTATCTATATATATGAAATTATTTTGTGATTATTATATGGCTAACATCATGCTTCTATAGTTTTGGCTCTACTTTCTATCTAAGCTATGTAGGTACACAATCTTCAATTTGCTAAAGATGCTTTACGTGACAAGTAAGTTGTGCCAGTACACAATATTTAACTTAGTGATGATGTTCATTGATGTGATAAGCATGATGGGGATGATAATAACTCTGATAAAATTGTTGGAAGCCACGAAATATTCTCTGATGTCGAAAAGGAAGAAGTTGATCTCCCAGTGGAAGCATGAATAAAAGAGATCTCCTTAAGATGGGAGTTTGGATAAAGGGGTGCTTCCTGGTTGAGAGGGAGTGATAGATATGGCTCTCTACTTAACGTGTCATGAAATAGATGAAGACTAACAAATGTAAGTCTAAGTGAAGGTGATGAGGAGGAGAAGGAAATTGGAGAATGCATTTTGTAGTGTTGATGAAAGAAGGAAAGCAAGATACAATTGAAGAATATGTTGTTGCATATGTCAAGGTAGGAAGGAAAACATATGATCAAGGAATATTTTGTCGAAGATTTGGTTGATATTCCTACTATGAAAAGATGAGAAACATCGTTTATTTCTTATAATACCCTAGAGGTTTGTATTTGATTATGTACATGTAAAAGTATGCCATTTTTTATGGTGTTGTTTGTACAAATGAATCTCTCAAAGGAAAGCATGTTGGTCAACAATCAGTTTGACTAGGAGAGATTTTTTATTCTTTATCTACTGGATCAAGGGGTGTTGAGGCTTTACGAGTGAAGCATTACTTGGGGAGACATTTGGCTAACATTTTTTCTTGATTTTTGAGTCCCCAAAGTTGGAAAGGTGGCATTGGTCATTGAGAATTAGCACACCTGGATTTTGGGTTGGTGATTAGCAAGTAAGCCTGATGGTACCTAGAGGGGATGAAATCTTGAGTCTATCTTATTCCCACCTCAATATATTTTTGTGGTTAGGAATCTAGTCCATGGAATTGTGGTGCCTAAATTGTTGAGTGATTGGTTGGATAGATTACCCTGGTCAGGAATATAGTCCATGGCATTGCGATGCCTAAATTATTGAGAAACTCATTGGATAGATTTCCCTAGTCAGGAATCTAGTCCATGGCATTGTAGTGCCTAAATTTCTTCATGTTCCATTTAGTTATAGATCTTCCACTATATATTTACATTACGAATACCTCCCTAGTTAAGAGGGAGTGTTGGAAAAAATAACTATGTTTAGTCTTCAATAATGTACTTGAGTCATTATGTAATGTACTTGTCAAAAGAATAAACAAAAGAAACTTTATTATTATTATTGTGACTTATCATGGGTTTCATGATTGGGTCACCATTGTTTAGATAAAAGTCCCCATTAAGGACTTGTAGGATTTATTCTGAGTCTACAGAATTATTGTACATTTAAAGAGGGCCTTCTTGGGATTTTGAATCATGTAAATTGGTTTAGTATTGACTCACATATCAATTATGGAACCTCCACACCATATTGGCACAAGAGAAGATCAAGTCAGCCTAAGGACCCATTCAAACCCATAAGAGGCATATAAAAGGAAGAAATTCGAATTCATTTGGAGCATCACTTCTCACTCTTTCTATTCTGGGAAGAAGTGCAAAGTATAAAGTTGTGAAAGTCTATTTTCAGGAAGAAAAAGTGAGTACGATTTTAGGGAAATTTAAGGAGTGAAGGAAAATCAAAATTTTAGTGGCCGCCTCTTCTTGTTTCATGCTCTACATTGGGATAATTAATTATCTCAAGTTGGACCACTGCCAAAAGCTGTGAGCTGTCACAAGTTGCTACATAGTCAAAGTTGCTGGAAAGAGATCAATATTATGGATGCTGACCTGGTGTGGACAGAACCCATGGTCAAGGTCTAGGATGAAGGGTCTCAAAGAATACTATTTAAAGGAAGAATTACTCTAATTGGGTTTTACCCTTGAGCGGTTTTTCCATGGCATGTGCCTATATGTTGTGTTCATTGTTTTATGAGTTGTTGTTTTATGTAATTACTTGATGAGCTAAAGAAAGAAGATATAAAAAATCGTAATAACTAGTAACATCACAAGTAATTATCAAGATCAAGAAAATATTTACTACATTTCATATTTTATAACAAATTGATTCAGGTAGTACCCATAGCTTTATTCATTGTAAGATAGCCAAGGAATTCAATTGCTTCCTATATCTAGAACCAAAGTGTCAATTGATGGTTGCAAATGGAGGAACTGTAAAATACTCTAGAAAGTTCCATAATATCAAGCTGACCATGGGTGAATATGTATTTAATAATCTGATACTTTCCATTCTAATGGGTTGTGCTAATGTTGTACTAGAATTCCAATGCCTACAATCTTTGGGGATGACAACTTTTAATTTTCAAGTAGTTTTCTTGAATTTCTTTTTTGGAAGGAAAGGAAGGTGAATTAAGGGTATTGTAGAGAAACTAGGAAATATAATAAACTCTAATGGCATGAAAAATATTCTTAAGAAAGAACAACGGGGTGTAATTTCCCAATTATGCTCACTAGCGGTTCAAAAATCAAAATCATATATTTCTCCATACCTCCAAAAAGTCTTGGAGAATCATTCCAAGGTATTTGAGACTCTCAAAGGATTCCCACCTTAATTTTATCATGATCATGCTATTAATTTGATTCTAGGAAGTGTTCCTCCAAACATTAGACCTTATATATATATATTCCTATGCTAGAAGAGTGAAATTGAATGTTTGGTTGTAGAAATCCTAGAGGGTGGTATAATTCAACCTAGTCAAAGCTATATATCTATTATAGTAGTATTGGTGACAAGAAGGATTGTTCATGGCATATGTGTGAGGATTATAAGCAGTTCAAAACCCTCACTATTAAACATAAATTTCCCATTCCTATTATTGATGAATTATTGGATGAATTACATGGAGCAATTTACTTCACCAAGTTGGATCTTCATTCAGGATAACATCAAATTAGAAGGAATATTGGATACATTCCAAAAATAGCATTCATAACTCTTGAGGGTCATTATGAATTTTTGGTCATGGCTTTTGGCCTTTCTAATGCACCTTCCAAATTTCAAGCTTTAATGAATTCCATCTTTAAATAATTCCTTAGAAAATTTATGTTAGTATTTTTTTATCATATACTAATCTACAATAAATCTTGGAAGCATCATGTTCAACATGTTTACATGGTGCTCAAACTATTGGTGGAGAAACAATTATACGAAAAAACCTCTTAATGTTTCTTTGGAGTAGATGAGATGGAATATTTGGGTCATATTTTATTTCATGAGGGTGTTAAGGTAGACCCTAACAAAACTAAAGCCATTAAGGAATGAAAAACCCCCACAAGAATAAAGAATCTTAGAGGATTTATTAGGTTGACATGGCATTATCACAAGTTTGTTAAGAATTATGGGAGAATAGCAGCTCCTCTAACAACATTATTGAAGAAAGATGCATTTTCTTCGACTCAAGAAGGAGTTAAGGCCTTTGAACATTTTAAAGAGGAAATGTTCCAAGAACCAGTGTTAGCTATACCAAACTTCATGAGAACCTTTATTTTAAATGTGATGCCTCAAGAAATGGAATCGGTGTTGTTTTAATGCAAGAAGGAAGACCCATTTCTTTTGGAAG
This sequence comes from Pinus taeda, assembly GCA_000404065.3. Taxonomy (NCBI): domain Eukaryota; kingdom Viridiplantae; phylum Streptophyta; class Pinopsida; order Pinales; family Pinaceae; genus Pinus; species Pinus taeda. The sequence goes on from APFE031408360.1 coordinate 55,121, forward strand.
TCATCCAATCGAAGGAAAGTATTTACACAAACTTATTTATGAGAAGGAAATGTTGGAATTTATACATGCACTAAAACAATGGTGACCTTACCTACTAGGAAGACACTTCAAGGTAAAAATAGATCATGATAGTCTTAAATACTTTTTGGAACACATACTATCTCTATAATAGCAACAAAAATGGGTCACAAAGATCTTGGGTTATGACTTTGAAGTCATCTATAAAAAACGGAAGTAAAATGTTGTTGTAGATGCATTCTCAAGAAAGGATGAGGATGTGGAAGTATTATTTTGTGTGATTTCTACTATCCAACCTCATTAGATAACCAAAGAAAGGGATCAATGGAAAAATAACAAAGAGGTGTTGACAATAATTCAATTGTTGTAGCAATATCCCAATGCATTTGATACATTTAGCTGGAAAAATGATTCATTATGATATAAGGATCACTTATATATTTGTAATAATTATTAAGTGAAGAAAAATATTCTTTTTGAATTGCACACCTCCCCCTTAGGAGGGAATTCAATACTTTTAACAACTTAGCACAAGGTAAATAAACATTTTTTTGGGATGGCCTTGAATCTAATATTCAAAAGTATGTAATAGAATGTTGGGTTTTCCAAAAAAATAGAGCTGATACTGTTAAGACCTCGGGTCTATTACAACTTTTAGCCATCCTAAGTCAGTGGTGGGAGGAGGTGCAAATGGATTTTATCATAGGTTTACCCAAGCCTAAAGGAAAGAGTGTCATCATGGTGGTAGTTGATAGAATTACCAAGTATGCACACTTTTGTGCATTATCTCATCCTTTTAAATCCAATACAGTGGCAACTTCATTTATTGAAATAATTCAAAAGATACATGGAAACCCAAAAATTATTATAAGTGACAGAGATCCCATTTTCACTGGAATTTTTTGGATGAAATTAATTTCTTTCCTTGGTACTCAATTAGCTCATAGATCATCTTATGATCCTGAACCTACTGGGCAAACTAATATAGTGAACAAATTTTTGGAAGGATATATTCATTTCTTTGTATATGATAAACAAATACAATGGATCAAGTGGTTACCTCTAGTTGAATGGTGGCATAACACTTCCTTCCTTACTACAACAAAAATGACCCCATTTATGGCACTTTATGGATATCATCCACTATCCATCACATCATCCTTAAGGGAAAATTCTAAGGTTCAAGTAGTGGAAGGTCACATCGAGCATCAATGATAAGTTCTCCAACTCTTAAAGGATAACCTCACTATGGGATAGAATTGAAGGAAACAATAGGTAGATCAACATCACAATAAGAAAATATTTTATTTATTTCACTGGGTATTTCTATGGCTACAACCATATAAACAAATGTCCTTCAAGCAACCTAAGAAGGATAATAAATTATCACCCAAGTACTATGGTCCTTACTAGGTGTTACAAAAGATTGGTACTATGAGATGCAAATTGGAGCTACCTACATCTTCCTGAGTGTTATCGCTCAGGTTGTCCCTAGGCTCCTTGTAGGGATACGGCCGAGGTAACCACAAACCAATCTTTGGATTGTAGGTTCTAGCCCACCTGTAATCAGAGAGGGCTCTCTCTTTAACTGATTCAACTTTGTTGACAATTTTAAGCTAGCTTTTGGCTCACGGGTTTTTGTTTGGGTTTGGATGGAAGGTAGAAATCTCAAGCAAAGAGGCAAGGTAAGGTGTGATAAGTTTCAAACCATTGGGCATGGAGTCGTGGATTAAGGCTTGGTATTGCGTCTTCTTGATCACAAGAGGATTAAGGAGCGAGATAGCCACACATGATAAAATTAACAGTCTACCGAAGAGATGGAATGATGGAAATCAGGGATGAAAGGCAAAGGAGAATCATTTCATCATGCTGAAAAAGAGGAGAAATGGATGAATGGTGATACAGGAGCAGTTAAGAATTCATAAATTCTCATTCATATGTGAAAGAAACAGCGTAAACGAGATCATTTAAGTATACATGCTCATAGCTATTTCTGATGAAAACATAGAAAAATGCAGAAATTGAACTTAAGGTGTAGTGAAACAAATCTTAAGCTATTCTTTTTTCCTACAATTTAGAAGGTGGAACTGTGGTAAAAACATGAAGATTAACAGAGGAGAGAAACACTTATTGAATCATGTAGAACCACAGGAATTCCGTAATCACTCCTTGGCCAATTGAACACATCAAGCAGTTTCTAAATCCATGCTGTCAACAATCTTTGATTATAGAATGTATGACAGTTACAGTGCGGGTCTCTGCTTGGAGAAAATGCTAGGAAGAAAATTAAGAAATGTCTTCCACTCACTAACTAACCAACCTACCAACCAACCAACCCCTCAATACATTGTTCAGGGTGGTATATATAAGCAAAATATCAAAAGGACATTCATTACAATTGACCTAAACAGGTCTGCTAGAAAAGCTCTTCAAAAATCTAAGTGCTGCTGGAATTAAATGCACGTAACTCCTTTTGGTTGTGCTAGAGGCAGCTGAATCAGAAAAGACTACAATGTGGCCCTTGGAGGCTTGATGCGATGTTGCTGGGATAATTGTGCTTCGAGATTTGTAGTTCTACTCTGGTGCGAGTTAAATGTGCAATGATTATGATTTCAGGGCTTTGAGTGGCTTTGCCCTCTTTCTTTGACTCTGCTGGAAGATATTAAATGTTCTCTTGTTTTGGGCCGCTGCTTAAGATTTTCGCTGATACTCTTTGCTGCTACATTGATGTCTTCCACCGCCTACTGACTCTCTTTGACACGCTTGCTACCTGATGATTTGATCTGATACACTTTAAACTATGTCATTGGTCCTCTGCTGTCTTTAAACCAGATCAATTTGGCATGATCAGGTGATTTTCGGGCTTTCTCGGCGCACAACGGGCCAAGGAATCAAAACATTCCCTAAAGATTCCCCGAAACGGCCTATTTCCCGTATCGCCTCTGTTTCTTGTTCTGGAGCTCTGAAGTGCGATTTCTCTTCCTGCGCGAATTTTCGGCTTTCTAGCTGCTGACGTCAGCAGTACGGCGGATGATGTCAGCTTTCGGTGGGTCCCTAGTACAGAAGTGACATGGCGAGGTGCTAATACTGAAGGCGATGCGATGAACTTCTCCGATGTGATCGCGATATCGCATCGGCAGGGAACGAGAGGGTGTTTCAGTTGGACATTTGGCGCTTGCGACCGCCGATCGCCGATATCGCGATATCGCATCGGATGGCGATGGATGGGTCATAACTTGCATGGAGAGGATATTGTGATCTTGCGATGCGATATGGCTTTCTATGGTCTATGGAGTGTTAAGGAAGTTGGCAAGGGGTTTGTTGCGGTCGGAAGGACTAAGTAAGTGGGTGTGAAAGGCATTTGAGGCTTCGGAAGGGGTCCGATCACCTCAAAGGGATTTTATACTCTGGAAGGAGTCCATTGTATTTGGAAGATGGTCTGAAGGGGCAGCATGAGGGTTCTTGCTAAATTTCGAGTAAACAGAGCAATTCCCGGGGGTACTTATGGTTATTTTTCAACCAGGGGGAGGGATATTTACATAGGGGGGATTATTTACATAGTTTAGTATGGGGACAGGGAAAATATAAGGAGTTAAATAATAATGTTAGTGGTTAATATGGAGATGGTAAGAAAGCGCTAAGTTTAAGAAATCTTAGGCTGCAATGGGGGAATAATGGAGGGGATATGGAATTCCTTTGAGTGAAGCGGATCTTCACCCAAGCTAATGATGTGAAAATGGCGGGACTAAGAGGTATCAAGTAGATCTTGACCTCTTTTGGGGAAATTAGTTAATGATTTGGGGGAGATGGAGAAACGAAGTTAGTTATGCCTGTTTTTGAGCTTCTCGCATAGAACTGCCTTCTGAGTGTGTCCTGAGTAAAGATGACGCCTGGAAATCTGGAACTAAACAGCAATTAGGATTCAACAACCTCAAAACTACGTACCCAGCCTACTTACCTAACATTTCTTCTTCTTTTGGTTTGGGTGCACTTATTCTTGCAAACTCATCGTTTCAATTTTTCTTTTTTATGCTCTCCTATCTATATACTACCCTTATTTCATCCAAGGGCCCAGATTAAGCAGTTGGGCTCTTTTGATTCTCTACCTATCTAAGAATCTGCCAAGATTAAGCTGTTTGGACAGATTTACATTCTCTATATTCTAAAACAGGAAATTTAAACCTAGGGAGACCAAGATTAAGCTATTTGGACCTCCCTTTAACTGAAAATTGGCGATACCGGAATGACTTCTCAAAAATTTGGAAGGCAATTAAATGAACTCTGAGTGGCCTTCTTCGCTTGGAGACTATTAAGAAAATATGGAGCATTGCAGCATGCAAAGTATGACATATTTGGCATGTAAAAATGCCAATCATGAAACATGAGTAACCTACTGCAGCATGAGGCTAACAATGGCTCCACTTGGGGATGGTTTCTCCTTGTGAGAAGCCAAGAACAGCAGGTCAGAATGCCTTAGTCTTTAGTTGTTGTTGTTTTCTACAAAATTGTCTTCTTCCTGACTGTTGGATTGATTTGAACTTTTAAACTTGTTAATAGCTCTGTCCCTTCGCTTGTGCTGCTGTTAAACTGTAAAGCACTGCCTGCTTTCTTCTGCGTGCCCCAACATTATGGATCTTTACAAAAGTCAAAATATTGGTATATACAACTATGTACAAAATCAACCACCATATGCTCTTTCAAGCAAGAGAATCATTGTAGTGCTTCAGCATCCAGCCATTGACCGAGCCTTCTTCAGCTGTGCTGCCATCTGGAGATTTGAGAAAATAGGTGTTATTGCCTTGCACAATGCTGACAACGTATGGACCTTTCCACAGAAAATCGAATTTTGTGTGTTTTCCCTTGTCTTCTTTTCGTGAATCCCATCTTAGAACTTTGCTGCCTACCCGAAAATCCTCTACTTTGGTCTTCTTATCAAACATTTTCTTGAGTTTTTCCTGCAGTATCTGAGCTCTATTGAAGACTTGTTCTCTTGTTTGTTGAAGGTGAATGGTTTGATTAACTCTTCTCTGCATGTCATTCGGTCCAGCCTGAATTTCTTGCAACAATTTGATAGTAGGTATGCCCAGAGATGAAGGAAACTTAGCTTCCATGCCATATACAAGTTCATAAAGGCTCATCCCGATGGATTTTTTGGTGGAAAGTCTGTCTGCCCATAGAGCATTTGTGAGCTTTTTGTGTTAGTTCTTTTTGTTTTCTTCCAGCAGCTTCTTTATGATATTGATGAGGCTTTTGTTGGAAGACTCGGCCAAGCCATTACCTTGCGGGTAATAAGTTGTGGAGTGACCTAAGGTAATGTGGTATTTATGGCAAAAGTTGATGATTTTTTTGGATTTGAAAGCCGCGGCGTTGTCAGTGATAATTTTCTTAGGGCAGCCGAATCTAGAAAGGATATTGCTCTCAAGGAATTGGATAATGGCGGAGTCATTGGCTTGCCTACATGCGATGGCTTCAATCCACTTGGTGAAATAATCGGTGGTCGTTAAAATCCACTTGTGTTGGCCTGAGGAGGAGGGATGGATTTCTCCAATGAAGTCAAGACCCCATTGTTGGAAAGGTTTCTCGGTTGAAATGGGCTTAAGGGGCAAGGGCAATAGTTTTCTTTTCCCTTCAAAGATTTGGCATTTGTGGCATGAGACAGCAAACTTCTTTACATCTGCAAATAAAGAGGGCCAGTAATAACCAGCCTGTAGGATCTTGTCGGTCGTGGATTTCCAATACAAGTGTCCTCCACAATCCCCTGCATGAAATTATTTCATGATGCTGTTAGTTTCATCTATAGTTAACATTTAAGAAAAATACCTTCATGATTTTTCCAAAATAAAACACCATCTATGACACAAAAAATTGATGATTTCATCCTTAAAAATATTTTCTTGGTTCTGGACAATCCTGGGGGAGCACACAGGTTCAATAATACAAAGCAAATATCAGTGTGCCAAGGGGATTGCATGAAGGTTTCACTGATCTGTGGAGTCGCCAGCTCCGGTTCATCGCTCAGTTGATTAATGTCTAATGCTTGAAAGTTTGTTTCAGACATTAGCTTGGCTAACTGTTGTCCTTTTATGAGATTGGTGGGCTTTATCTCAATGTCGTATTCAAGGATGCTGGCAATCCACTTGCCTCTTTTCCCTTCCAGTCCCTCTTGAGTTAGTATATCCTTTACCACAGCATTAGGGACATAGGCAAAATCACATGGGAGTATAGGATGTAAATTCTTAAATCTTTAATGGCTTTGACCAGGCCATAGGCTTGTTTCTCCATAATCTGAAATTTCAAGGGTGCATCTCTCAAGGCTCCACTGAAGAAAGCAATTGGCTTCTCGTTGCCCTGATCATCTTTCTATAGAAGGACACCAGCTATAGTGCGTTCAGATGCGAAGGAAAAAATGATAAAATCTCTGTCGAATTGAGGACTGGTAAGGACATGTGTTTGAGTTAAGGCAGTTTTTATACTCTCAAAAGCCTACTTGGCTTCAAGAGACCATATTACCTTGGCATCCTTTTTTAGCATGTTGCTCAATAGCCTTACTAGCTCGGCTAGATTTGGGATAAATCTCCTCAGGAAGTTGATCTTTCCCAGGAAAGCTTGCAGTTCTTTTATGTTTCTTAGGTAAGGGATTTGGAGGATAGCTTGAATTCTTTCTGGGTCAATTCTGATCCCATCTTTTGATATTATATGCCCTAAAAGCTTGCCTTTCTCAAGGGCAAACAGGGACTTCTTAGTGTTCAAGGAAATGCCATATTTCCTACATTTCATGAAGATTTGCCTTAAGTGCTTAAGGTGCTCTTGGTCAGATTTGGAGAATGGGGTCAGGTCATCAAGGTAAACTACGAGGAAATCATGTATCTCCTTAGCAAACGCAATATCCGTTGCCCTTTGAAAGGTAGCACCGGCATTTTTCAGCCCAGAAGGTATTTTAACATAGTTGAATGTTCCCCAGGGTGTGGTAAAAGTTGTCTTGTATTGGTCATCTGGGTGAACGAGGATTTGGTTAAATCCTGAAAATCCATCTAGCAAAGAAATTCTAGAGGAACCCACTACTTTTTGCAAGATATGATCCATTTTGGGCAACGGGTAGTGGTCTTTTAGAGAGACCTGGTTTAAATTTCTCAAGTATACACACAGCCTTATCTCTCCTGTTTTCTTCCTAGTGGGAACTAAGTTAGACACCCATTCAGAGAATCTAATGGGCGCAATGATACCTACTTCAAACATTCTCTTTATTTCTTTTTCAATCAAAGGAAGGAGCATGGGGTTGATTCTTCTAAGTTTTTGTTTGAAGGGTTTTTTATTTGGTTTTAGGGGAATGGTATGTTGGATTACTAAAGTGTCATAGGACCTCAAGTCCTCATAACTCCAGGAAAATACATCTTGGAATTCTTTGAACAAATCCACATATTTTGGTTTTCGGTCAGGAGGCAGATTTTTGGACAATTTAATCATTTTGAGATGTTTTGCTGTTCCTATGTTGTGTTCTTCTATGGCAGCATTCAAAGGTTCCATCTTTGGTCTTTTGGCCACATCGTTGTCATCAAGCATGTCTTCCAATGGAGTAAGGCGGGCAGGCAGAACATTACCTTTCAGATCAATAAACTCATCCTTTATCTTGGCTGTTTCTGTGAACAAATTTGTTTCAGCTGCCCTATGTTTGTACTCTCGAAAACAGTTGGGCTTAGGATTTGTTTAGCTGTTCCAGCTGTTAGAGTCAGGTGTTTTTCTTCTGCTAACTATTGTGATTCGGCTATCGCATCCATGTCAATGTTTGTGTTGGAGAATTCGTCCTCGAGAGTCAAAAAATTGTTAATCTGGGCATCATCTTGGAATACCTGCCAATCCTTGACATTGTTAGGGACCGAAGGTCTGTGTTTTGTTTCAGCAGTGAAATGGTGATTTGGTTCAAAGGGAAGCTTACATGTGCTAGCGAAGGTGGCTAGGCTATGGGCATGAATATTATGGTCTCGTGCGATTTTGGCCAGCTCACATTCACTGAAGGCGTTGAGCAATTCGCTAGCAGCAGCTCTGTAAGCTCTCATTCTACTATCATTAGTGACAAAGTTACCATTTATCTGTTGTATGATCAAGTCTGAATCACCTAGGATGGAGATGGTAGTAGCTCCCAGGGTTTTGAGCAACTTGAGGCCTAAGAGAGGAGCTTCATACTCCGCCATATTGTTTGTACATCTGAAATTGAGTCTATAAGCATGGCCTTGTGCGTGATTATTATGAGTATTGTAAATCCATACTCCAGCTCCTGCTCCTAACTTGTTAACTGAACCATCAAACTCCAAATACCATGTGGCTTCTCGTTCGGGGTTTGTATTGAGAGTTTCAGTTGTTTGGGGAACGGGTGGATTGATAATTTCTGTTTCAGGATTTTCCTCTTGCTGCTTGTTGGTTGCCTTAGCTGTTGAGAAAATTTCATGGTTATTGGAAATCGATTCCCCATTGACGTTCGTTCCTTGCTCCAAAGATAACGACTTATCATCAGTTGGAGGGCTGGTGTTATCATTAAATAAAATAAAAGAATCCATATCAGAATGGATTGAGTATATTGGAAAATGTTGGGGTTTTTCCACACTTCTTACCACATACTTCATTAATGTTTCTCTATAAAGCCTCTTTGGTTGCCCAAAGACAAATATAGTTGCATAACAGAGGTTGAGTTGAAGGGATCCTTGCAATTTTGCTCCCCACGATCTGGATAGAAGCATACCATACTTTGTGGGAATGTCAGCAACTACTACGTCCATTAAAATTGTCTTGTTGGGGAATTGGACTAGGGAGACACAAAGGTCTTTGATCAAGCCTAAACATTTGACCTGACTTGAATCAAAGGAATACAAATCTTTGTATGGCCTTGTGACATCGAGATTCAGCTTTTCCATTACGGCTTTGGGCATAAGGTTATGTGAGGCCCCTGAGTCAAACATAGCAGTATGCAATATTTTTTCATGTATGTGCAGGCTGACATAGAAAGGTGGAACAGGTTCGTATGTTGTTTTTCCGTCAACTTCTGGCCCGAGCAGTAGTTCAGGGGTATCATCTAAAACGTTTAAATCATCCCTTACTTCTGGTAATTGAAGCGATCTTTGAATTTGTTGTCTATATACATCATGCTTATCTAGTTCTGAGAGGGGAATGCAAATCTTGAGTTTTCCAATCTCTGCTTCTAAACTGAATGGTTTTTCCAATGAGTTCTTGGCATTGACAGTGGTGAATTTCTCTTTTTCAGGCATACTCTCTATGTTCTCTTTGGGAATGTCAGTATCACGGTGTATGACCGTTTGTGGTATCTCTGTTTTGGGAAGATGTCTGAGAATGTTCTTCAGATCTTCTTTCAGATAGGAGGAGGGCAGAGGTTGCTCAATAGGAGAATGTGTATCTGTTACATTCTCCACAGTAACCTGATGAGGGTTTGGGACAGGGCTGTCAGCTGGTTGATTGTTGGTGATCTTCCCTTTAGTTTTGTTGAGCTGTTTGCTATATTTTGTTTTGCTAGGTGGGAGAACAACAACAGTCCTTGTTCTTAATTTGTATTGCTTGTGTACCTCGTATATATCAGTGTCATATCCTTGTTTAAAGTCAAAGGACTATCGCGATTTGGTGCAGAATTGTTTTGTATCAAGGTATGGTTGGTCTTCTTCCGCAAGGAAGATTTGCTGTTCGTTTTCTGAATCTATCAGGTTCATATGCGTCCAGT
>APFE031408360.1:68583-88698 GCA_000404065.3 Pinus taeda
GGGTCCCTGGTACAGAAGTAACATGGCGAGGTGCTGATACTGAAGGTGATGCGATGAACTTCTCCGATGCGATCACGATATCGCATCGGCGGGGAACGAGAGGGTGTTTCAGTTGGACATTTGGCGCTTGCGACCGCCGATCGCTGATATCGCGATATCGCGTCAGATGGCGAAGGATGGGTCATAACTTGCATGGAAAGGATATTGCGATCTTGCGATGTGATTTGGCTTTCTATGGTCTGCGGAGTGTTAAGGAATTCGACAAGGGGTTTGTTGCAATTGGAAGGAGTAAGTAAGTGGGTGCGAAAGGCGTTTGAGGCTTCGGAAGGGGTCCGATCACCTCAAAGGGATTTTATACTCTGGAAGGAGTCCATTGTATTTGGAGGATGGTCTGAAGGGGCAGCATGAGGGTTCTTGCTAAGTTTCAGGTAAATGGAGCAATTCTTGGGGGTACTTATGGTTATTCTTCAACCAGGGGGGAGGGATATTTACATAGGGGGGATTATTTACATAGTTTAGTACGGGGACAGGGAAAATATGAGTTAAATAATAATGTTAGTGGTTAATATGGAGATGGTAAGAAAGCGCTAAGTTTCAGAAATCTTAGGCGGCAATGGGGGAATAATAGAGGGGATATGGAATTCCTTTGAGTGAAGCGGATCCTCACCCAAGCTAATGATGTCAAAATGGTGGGACTAAGAGGTATCAAGCAGATGTTGACCTCTTTTGGGGAAATTAGTTAATGATTTGGGGGAGATGGAGAAAGGAAGTTAGTTATGCCTTTTTTTGAGCTTCTCGCATAGAACTGCCTGCTGAGTGTGTCCAAAGTAAAGATGACGCCTGGAAATCTGGAACTAATCAGCAATTAGGATTCAGCAACCTCAAAACTACCTATCCAGCCTACTTACCTAACATTTTTTGTTCTTTTTTTTTGGGTGCACTTAGACTTGCAAACCCATCGTTTCAATTTTTCTTTTTTATGCTCTCCTATCTATATACTACCCTTATTTCGTCCAAGGGCCCAGATTAAGCAGTTGGGCTCTTTTGATTCTCTACCTATCTAAGAATCTGCCAAGATTAAGCTGTTTGGACAGATTTACATTCTCTATATTCTAAAACAGGAAATTTAAACCTAGGGAGACCAAGATTAAGCTGTTTGGACCTCCCTTTAACTAAAAATTGGCGATACCAGAATGACTTCTCAAAAATTTAGAAGGCAATTAAATGAACTCTGAGTGGCCTTCTTCGCTTGGAGACTGTTAAGCAAATATGGAGCATTGCAGCATGCAAAGTATGACATATTTGGCCTGTAAAAATGCCAATCATGAAATATGAGTAACCTGTGGCAGCAGGAGGCTAACACTAAGTACACCCAAATTTCCATGTTTCATTCTTAAAGAAGGTTATTGGTGACAAGCTCCCAATCTAAATAGTGTTTCTAGAACTTGATGAGGAGGGAAAATCATATTTGAGTCTGAAGGAGTAACAGAAACAAGAAGATCACAACTACAAAATCGATTAATTTTAGACTATCTAATTAAGTGCAAGAACTTACCTACTAAATATTCCAAATGGGAGGATGAGAATTTTATATAGAATCATCCATAAATACTCAAGCATTGAGTATAATGTTTTTTTCAAGGATAGGGGCATCTTACGTCCCTATAATACTAATTTACCCCGCTTATTGTTATTATTATTGTAGCCCCCTATTATTATTTATGTACCCATGTATCCCCATGTTGTTATTTATGTTCCCCATAAAATCCCAATATTTTTATTGTTGTGCCCTTACATTAATATTGTTATGTAGGCTCTAATTATATTATGACTGCTTAGACTCTTATATATACCAAGGAGATCTTATCTTTTGTATCATCCAATAATTGTTCATTTATGTGATGTAAATGTGGTTTACCCTTCAAAGACATTATTTCTCAAGTCATTGATCTATATTTTCTTCTATTCAATGAGTTTATTATATAACATGCATCCAAGAATGACACGACACTAGCCATCACTAGAATTTTAGAAAGTGTCTAGATCCTAAGAAATCGTAGGGAGAAGATGGAGCATTTTTTTCATTGATAGTGTCCCTATAAATCTTGGTGGATTTGATGCAGGAAAGTTCAAATCACCTTGATAAGTGGTTTAAAATCAAGTTCCTAGCCACACAAGTTGACTTAAATTGACATTGTTTATGGGGGTTGCAACAATAAAAGGGGGCTTGTTCTTCATGTCAATATGGTTGGCATGTAGGCCTTGTGGTAGGATGCCATTCTTGGTAGTAAGGCATACAATAAAAGAGGATACTACTATCTAGAGGAATAATGTACCAAAAGGCATGCTCCATGTTTTATGGTCACGTACACACCCTTAAGGTATCAATTGGCTACATATAAATTCATGGTCTTTGCCAATATATTTGAAATACTACCATGGAAGGAGAAAAAGAGTAGCACGAATAGAGGGTAGGGGAAAAGAATTATGAAAATTCCACTTGGAAGTAACAACGAAAGAAAATTATTTTCATTCCCCATGAGGGGCCCTAGGAATAAGAACATGGCATGACATTTTATATGGAGATGAATTTCAAAGAAAACAGGGACATAAGGCCACCCCTAGAGCTTATGTAATAATTTGACATGCAATAAGGTAAGGTTAACCTATTTAAAAATAGACTTTCCCAAACCAATGGAGATAGGATAAGGACTGCATCGCTTGGGATGAGCCACAATTTTGTCTTGGGGCCCTGTTGGAGGCCAACATTTTTTAAAATTTTGTAGCAATAGGAGAAACAATGTGTAGGGGAGGATGGAATGAAAGTATGCGAACCAACATGCAATGGAGAGGATGACATAGGGAAGGAAGGTGCAACACATAGGATCACCACATGCAACTTAGCACAGTGCCAACTAGATGAGGATACGTATAAGGAAGATCAATGTATATAGGATCTCAAGGTGTATGTTGAATATGTGGACAATTGTCATAATGAATGTTGTGAGAGATATTTACATGGAGAGGAATTTTGTAAAAGTGGACGAGAGGTCGTTAGAGGATATTATGAATAGCGATGTTTTTTTAGTTAGAGAGTGTGGGAGATCTAGGGAAGGATGCCAGAAAATGTCAGAGTGGTTAGGCTGATGAGGAGAACTAGCCAAACTAGATGAAGATTAGATGCGTGATGATAGATGAACTCATAACGAGTGATAACAATGCCTAATTTATCTAGCTAGATAATGGTTATCTAGTTCGAGGATCACTAGCTCTAACATTTTCTATTGTGCTTTATTGTTAGTTGATGTTCAATTGTTATCATGTAGTTTTTATGTTGATAGTTTCTCATTCAAATGACTAGTGGGTCAATTCTATTTGATGAGTCTTTTCTTTAGTATGTAATTATCATAGAGTATTCGACACTCAATGATGTTGAATAATGTAATTTATTATGCTTTATGAATGCAATACTAGTGAGCCAGTGGATGAAATGTTTTGTTCTAGTGCATTTCACATCTATATTTTAATGAATTAATGTAAGAATTTTCATATTTCCCTCTAAAATTGAATATGACTATGTGTCTTCTCTTTATTGTTTCTATATGTTAGAATGGATTTTTCTAATAAGGCTTATGAAACATGGGAGTTTGTTATAACTACTGCACTTTTGTCATGTTAATGTTATGAAACTAGAACAATAAGTTAGACAAAAAATCTATAGACAGAATACTTCCATCTGAATTCAAAAACCTGGCTCTAGTAGTCACCCATGGAATCTCATGTGAGACATCATCTACTTTGTGGGTGATGTGTAAAGGGTTGGTGCTAGAGTGTGTTTGTTGGCCAACATTGCACAACAACTTAGCTGTGTCTGAACCCCACATCAAGAAGGTCCTTTCCACATCATACCATAAACTCTTCCTAGATGATTATAGTTATTTCATATACTACCTTGACCCTCCTAGACCATATAAGTATCCATGGTGGAATCTGCCATCAATTTGAAAGACATAAAATTGTTATTTTCATGACCAATACACTTGCAGAAGGGACAAACAATGTTCTCATTGTAGTTCCATATTTTTACATCATTGAACAAGTCATTGTAGTATGACCCCACACTCTATAGATCTTATAACATAATCCCTAACCATACACTCTTCACCATATATTCATTCAGTATGGTGCATTCATTCCTATGTTTCCCTTCTTTTCGACAACTTGTACACCAGGCCTCTATGCATGATCATTTCCCCTTCACCATATCTTGTAGCTAAACAATAAGTGTAGTCATTTGTGACTGAATTAAATATATACTAGAATTATCTTCTCTTTCTGTGATCATTTAATATGTTTCTAATTTCAACACTATCTCTAAGGCTTATGGTTGAGTTTGAATGTGTTGTTGAGTCAACCAAGCATGAAAATTCCACTACGTACCTACAATAAAACATTCCTTATGCTACTCATTAGGTATTTTGAATGAAAACTTACCCAATAGTACTTTAAATAATAGATCATAATCCCAAATCGACTCATATTTCCTTTGTTTAATCTCCTGCCACTTCGTTATGCACTAGGATACAAAATTAGGTGTGCAAAACACCATCATCACTTTATTGATGTCTTGCAATGAATTTGGCTATGTAAGTTGAGTATTTCTCTTGTATTTCATTTGCTAAGATAAAGCACAATATCTAAAAATAGTTCCCAATTGTACAATCTTGAAATTTTCATCATGGACATTATTAGCATCCAAAACCATTTGGCATATGAACAAGTGTTCATTGGGATTTTCATTCCCAGCACCTTGAAAAAATGAAAGCTTAAGAGTGTCTCTCCTTATCCTTTATCTACCAAGCCTTGATAATCTTCCACTAGATAAAACTACTATTTTTTGTGATCCACTACCTCCTAGTTGACTATATTGAATTTGGCTACTATGTTCACTCCCTCCACTACTAGGAGAAATTACCTCTATATGAATAGGTTCAAAAGGGGTTGCAGGTTCAACATAGGGAATACTCTGAGTAAGGTACTTTAGATATACATTCTTTATCATTCTCAACCTAATTTACAAAGGTCGCCTTTTCTCTCCTTCTATGCATGGGATTTTAATGTGTGCTCCATATAGACTTCTCTGATATCCACTACTCCTCCTTATGCAATGACCCATCACTATCTCCTTTACTAGGCTTCTTCAAAATATAATCACCAATGCAAACCTCCCTCCTCTATCATTGTCATATTTGAACCTTATGTCATTGTGAAAAACTCAAACCTCAAACTCCATCATATCTCCCCTTCCTCACACTATTTAATTGATTTCCTTGGGATACCCTTTTTACAGTCTTGATGAGGGATCTTCTCCACCTCCTTTTTCCTTTATCTTCTACTACTTCTACATCTGAGTTTGGTTCCCTTAGCTTATTCCCTATCCACCCCCAACTCACCCTTTATGAATAAGGAGTTTAGCTAATTATAAGGTCAAATTCCATCTTCAGTACACCTGTGTCGCATAAGAACATTTTCATAAAGGTTGACAAAGCCTAAGTAAACCATCCTCATTTTCCTCCCTAGATTTTTCATTCAGTGACAATGTATGAGATAAAAGATTGTATGGAAAAATTTGTAATATATCCTCCAACCACACTTCCAAACCAAGAATCAATGGCTTGAGAAATATTATTATCCACCAACTGAGGCCTTCAAACACTCTCAGGGGTATAACTTATAGGCTCGACCACTTTCCAATGTATATTATGATTGTTGAACCTTTGAATCTATTCTACAAGAAATCTAGGAAATTCAATGAACAAAATTTCATAGACTTCATAAATGGTATATCACTGCAACGATCTATTAATGTTAATCGATTAATTCCCAATTTCATGAGCAGAAAAATCATCTAGCTTAGTTTCAAACCACTTGATAATTTCTTCCTTCATATGGTTCCACATCCTATTCAATCACAAACCCTAGCCCTCATAACAGAACCACTTTTTAGTTCTTTGTAGTTTCCCACCTAGGTTGTTATGGGTGACACAACCAACAAAATCATCATCGAGTACTAACCCTTGTGGTAACGCTTATGGAATGAGAAAGGTCTCAACCAAGCCACCTATGAAGAACTATGAAAACTAGGTTTATATAGAGAGAAGGGAAATGATAATATGTTATGAGCCATTGTTTTCCCACACATATTCTCCAATTCTAATATACACTCCTATTACCATGACTTATGGTGTATGTGATTTATTATGAATATAAAAAAATTAAATAAGGGGTGCACTAATTAACCTTAACATAAATTTGATCAATTCAACCATGATTATCACATATAAACATTGCCCACAAAGGAAATCATCATGAAAATATAGAAAAACAAACATGTAAAGCTCTAGCCTTTACTCTCATTACCAAAAGTTTACAAATATAGTATACATTACCTTATCAAATGGCTTTGTAACAACCATTATGTAAATAAATAAGACGAAGGTCATGGTAGATGTATTCCAAGTTGAATGATGGGAAAACATTATAGTGGGCATCACTTATGGTTTACATGGCCATGGAAACTAGAAAAGGAATTGGTAGAGGAAAAGAGGAAATAAATTACGTTTGATTATGAAAATAAAGGAAAATAGGATAAAAGGGAGATGAAGAGACACAAATATTCATGGAAGGGAAATTGGAGGGAAAATAAAGGAAAATGAAAGAAAATGGGCAATCGATGATTAAAAAAACAATTCACATCTTTTGTCAATTCATTTTTGGTTCTCTCCTTCCACACTCTCATATTCTTTCACACTTAGAGCATTCTTGGAGCACTCTAGCGTTCACTTCGATTTGGAGAAATAAAGAAAAGGAAAGAAAAGGAAGCCCAAGGAGACAATTGGAACAACATATACAACAGACATACTCTATAGGTAACAGGTTGCATATGTGATCTCCTTACTTTTTTTTGGATGCATGGTATATGTATGTGGTTCCTTAGTTACATGCTATCATTGGCATGATATTTGTCTATATTGACAATGGTTTAAGCCTTGTCCTTCCATTTCCTAGATAAACATGATGGATTGGGTCCCCCATTTTGTTTCCTAATTGGTTCTCAGGTTTCCTATGGCTATGGGTTGGAGCAAATTTTCTAGAGCCTTGAAACAACTTCATTTCCTTGGAGGTTGTTGATTGAGACACTACTTCCTGGAGCCCTAATAGCTTGGGTACAGATCAGTGTGGTTGATGTTAATGATTTCTGGACCGTATAAGTGAGATCATTATGATTGAGGGTTGATTTGGTTTTCCCTCTGGAAGGAATGGTTGGATCTATTTTTGTTCAACCCTTATGATCCCACATTAATCCTTGGAATATGGAATAGGGGCTGATTAGATAAAAGAGATATTTGGTTCAAGACAATATATGGTCAAGTGGTACATGGAATTCCATGAACTGGTTGGAATTTTCATATGTTAATATGAGTTATTTTCCTATTGTGATCTATGAGCACATGTACTGGTTATTATGTTGATTTTATGGTGTATTTTTCATGACCTCTAGTTTTTTCATCTACTGGTTATACACATGTTTCTATTATGTGCTTTGGTTATGGATTTTATTCATGATTCAATAATTTACTAGATGGCTGATGAATGAATGGACTAACAAGTGTTTTTGTAGCTACCTCAAGAGGGAATAGAGCCATCTTCGTCATTCTCAGCATGAATTTTCAAAGTTTATGATCAGATATGCATTCATGACATGTAGCTTCGATGTTTACTATTTATCTAACAAAATGTATATCTTGCATTAGGCATGTATTAGTCAACATATTTCTCTAGCTTTGATTTTTTAGCATTGTTATCATGATTTTCATGATTCTCAAAATTTGTAGGAAGTTTTGTGTAGTGCTCTAGAGGCTAGCATAAAAAAGTGGCATAGGTCTTGCAACCAGATGCATAGAATAGAGGAAATTGGGTCACCACTACATTCAAACAGGCTTATGCATGTGGTTGGAGCCTCATAACTACATGCACGGTGTGTCAAGGTGAATTTGGGGAGTAAACCTAGTGAGAAAGAGTTCCAACTCAGGGATTGACCCACTAGAGTCACTGTTAGGCTCCTGTTTTTTCTCTAGTCTTTGAGGGATGTAAATATATGTTCTAATTGTAGTTCCTACTTCCATAACTGGAACTTGGAGGTCATATTATAGTGCGACTCAGCTTATGTTTATAATTGTTATGGTTATGATATTTATGTAAGAATTGATATGATTGTTATATTGTATCATGCTAATTTGGATTGATTTATATAGATGTGATACCCTCCCCCGAAATACACTAAGGTATGATGTTACTTAAGTATATATTTTGTTTATCTGACATGCCATGTGTGTAGGAGATAGAAGATCAAATATGAAGAGAATAATGGTGGACTACAATCCATATGACTCCCCTTACAGGTCTAATCTAAATTCTATGGAATGGGAAAGGTCATTACGGAAGCAAGGATAAGAGTACTCTCCTAATTTAGTAGATGTAATGAAAATCTTGAAGGTAAGGATTATAAGTTGCAAGGAAGATAACAATGGGCTAACTGAGGTGCATGGAAAAATTTCGAGAGCTCAAGAAAAACAAGGAAAGGTTAATGCAGTCATTCTTCAAAGTCTTTAGAATTTACAAAAGTAGGGACATCTAAGGATCATTCATGGATAGAAATAAGAAAATATGAGGCATATGGAAGCACCTCTCATAAAGGACACGGGTTGGACATGGATGATATAGTCGAAGGTGGAAGATCTTAGATACACCTCATAGGTGGGCTAACATTGATGGATTTTATTCTAGCTCTAGTTTGTAGGTTTTAACCCCATATAGAAATTACCTGCATATGACTTCTAACAACATAAAATAAACAATGCAATAACATAACACATTAAACACATATACACAAAGATTTTCCCCTAGATCCCAAAACTAGGACTCCCAACTTGATTTTTCATTATGTTCCTTTCAATGTTACAATACATATTTATACATGCCGAAGCATCCAATACCATGGACCAAAAGCCATGGCATCCAAAACCGTGTGCGAAAACCATGCAAAAAACAATAGGTAACCCAATCTAATATAGGGTCCAAAAACACAAATTCCTTGGGTGTTACCCTAGACCTCGTAGAGATGGGATACCCACCCCCCTTAAACCCCTTGGATAAGTGGAGATGTCGCGCCCCCTATGTCACTCCCGCTTTGCAATCGATGCAACGAAGGGGGGGCTCGAACCCCACTCTAACCCCTTGGTTAACTACGTGGGCTAGTCGTGGAAGGAATATAACACATCCCAACATTCTCCCACTTGTTGTTTTCTTTCCGTAGGGGGCATAGGAGATCTTAGTCATTTATCTAGCCCTACAATGCCCATTGTTTCTCTACACCAAGAGAACTTCTCAGATCTCACACATTTTGTCAATGCATCTGCAGTATTTGTGAAAGTATCCACCTTTACTAGCAATACCCTTTTCTTTTCTATCACATCCCTCACAAAGTGATACTGAACATCAATGTGCTTTATCATTGAATGGTAAGCAGGGTTCTCTACCAAGAAAATTGCACTTTTTCTATAACAGTATATCCTTATAGCTCCATGTACTAACCCCAAACTTGAACACAATCTCTACAACCAAACTACTTCCTCGCTTGCATGAATGGCTGCCATTTATTCTGCCTCTATAGTTGATAGTGCCACTATAGACTGTTTCCTAATCATCCAACTGACTGCACCTCGAATAGGTTAAACACATACCCACTTGTAGATATTCTATGATCCATATCTCTAGCCTAGTCCACATCAACAAAGCCACGAATATCCAAAATTCTCTCCAATCCCAGTCTTCCTTGGTAGCACAAACCATAATCACTAGTGCCATGCAAATACGTGAAAACCCTCTTCACTTCTATTGAGTGCTCCTTCCCTAGTTTTGACATAAACCTGCTCAATACTTCCACTGCATGTGCAATGTGTTGTGTAGTGCAGACCATTTCATACATAAGGCTACTGACTGCACTTGCATATGGAACATGGGACTTGTCCTCTTCCTCTTCTTATGTCTTGGGACACTATTCAACACATAACTTCACACCTATAGGAATAGGAACCTCCACTGGATTACTATCCTGCATATTAAACCTCTAAAGTATTGTGTCAACATACTTCCTCTAGTTTAACCAAAGCTTCCTCTTTCCTTGATATATTTTATTTCCATGCCCAAAATAAATTTTGTAGCACCAAGATATTTCATGTCGAATTTGGAGGACAATTGGGTCTTCAAATCTTGGATAATGTCTTTGTGATTTCCAACTAACAACATATCATCCACATACAATGCCAGATAAATAACATCGTCACCAATTAATTTAAAATACACACACTGATCTGATTTGATTCTGGTGAAGCCAAGTCCCTGTATAAATGTATCAAATTTTTGATACCACATCCCTGCTAACTGTTTTAACCCATACAGAGACTTCTTTAACTCTCATACCAGTTCTTTCTTACTCTTCACCACAAAGCCTTTAGGTTACTGCATGTAGATCTCCTCTACTAGATCCTCGTGAAGAAATGATGTCTTCACATCCATCAGTTCTACCTTAAAATCAAAACTAGTAGCAATAGATAAAATTAATCTAATAGAAGCTACCTTGACAACAAGAGAAGAAATATCACCAAAATCAATTCGTGATACTTGGGAATAACCTTTTGCTACCAACCGAGCTTTGTATTTCTCCACATTTCCTTCTGCATTTGTATTTTTCTTGAACACCCATTTGCTACCAATGGATTTCCTTCCAGCTGACAACTCCACCAGAGATACAATTGTAGAATTGAGACTTCTGTGATTCGTCATAGTTATAAGGAGGGCTTCAGCGTAAATCACATGAGAAAGATTTCTGCCAACGCGTTTCGAACCAACCAATGTGGTTCATCGTCAGGACAAGTTGAAAATACAGATCTAGCTCATCAGTTTAAATAGCCTAAGCAGAGACTCCAACAGCTACAACACTCTAACGGCTACTAACTCACTCAAGAACCCTAGTCAAACGCCCTCTAAATAATTTAAAATTAAATAATATTATATTCAGAGCTAGGTTAATAATACATTTATTAAATTTCAAATATTACCTCATTATACGTAAAATTATACATATATATATATGTTAATATTTATTAGTTAATTTAATTATGTACCTAGTCTTGTAAATACCTTATTTGTTATTATAGTTCACCTAATTATAATTAATCTTATTTATAATAGATTTATAATTAATTTTATATAGGATGGTTAAATTGGGTCCATTAAAATTAATTTATTAATACATTGAAATAATAATGTATAATATATAAGTAAAATAATATATATAATACATACTATAAAAATAATTAGTTAACTAATTTAAACTAATATATATATGTCCTAAATAAAATACGAGGGGTTATAAGAATTTAGGTTAATTGTATATGAAAATTAATTTCTAATGAAATATTAATAATATATATAATTAATAAAAATAAATATTAATGTATTAAAGTAAAACCATAGTGATACCATAAATATATAATATTAATACATATTAATAGAACTAAATGCTTAAGGGTTTAAAAATATAACGATTAAATGAATTGCCATAAGATTTAATATTGTTATTAATAATATAAGTAAGACTAATCTAATCTCAATATTAATACAAACTACATAACAAGCGAAACATCCCAAGAGGAGGATAATCCTAAGACGAACAACGCTGCCAACGAAGGGCGAAAACCAGACTCACAAGAACAAAAACACGACCACCTAGAGAAAGAAACAGGAAGAACAGAGGGGGGAGGAATAAAACTTAAGCCGACAACGCAGGGATCCAATTTCTACTAACCTTCCACCCATCATCTCTGTTGAGATTGATGGGTCTTCGCTCAATTTTGATAGCTTCCCTTAACTTGCGATGATGAAACCGATCCACCCTGGCAATGACTTTGGCCTCTTCTATGCAGACATGATGCTTAGTTTTGTCCGCATGCTCTGCAAGAGCTGAGGACTTTATTCTACCATGCCTCAGGTCCGCTGCATGCTCACCAATCCTCTGTTGGATGGAGCGCCCTGTTTCCCCTATATAAGGGGTCCCACACGTAAGGTGAGTCACAAGACCTTGCCACCTTCGGAAATGACAGAGGCAAATTCTCATGTCCAGGGGTAGAACCGCGTCCAAGCTTGATCCTAGATCAAGACTGTGTTGAACACCATGCATCCTAGTCATAGGGAGTACTACAACACACGATGTGTCCATCGGTAGTGCTATGGTCCCTAACCACTTTTCCCAACTCATTGGCCAGATGAGTGGTACTTCCCATGTGTCCCAGACTGCATGGGTAGGATGATGCTGAGGCAATAACAGGGAAAGAATAAATCACATCCTGCTCACAAATGTAGGGGAAGGATAAACCACATCCTATAGTCACATGTCACAACCATTATAGGGAAAGGATAAACCACATCCTATGCGCATGCAAACCACCGAGAGTAGGGAAAGGATGAACCATGTCCTACATGCATGCCAACCAACAATCGTATGATGGATCCTACATGTGGAGAAAGGAAGAACCATGTCCCACTGACATGCCAATCATTGATCATAGGGAATGAGCATCCTACATGTGGGGAAAGGATGAACCCAGTGTTTTAAAAACCGGCCGGTCTGAACTGGTAACTGGTCAAACTGGTTGGTTAGCAAGCCCAAAGGGTCAAACCGACTAAAAGACCTGATTTACCTCCTCATGTCGCCTTTTTTTTGCCCTAATTGGTCCTAACCAACCAGTTTAGGACAGAACCCACTGGTTTGTGGTCAAATCGACCGGTTTTGTCCTAAACCGACCGGTTTATTGCCAGGGCAACTATAATCCCCACAAAATGCATTTTTGTGAGTTTTGAAGCTGGTCTGAGGGAAATTTGGGGTTGTTTTCCTCCAAAAATAGTCCCTCCAAGAAAAACATGCCTACCCTCTCATTTCCTTAACACATCTCAACCCTAACAATGTTGGCAATTAAGTGACATTTCCTTTAATTTTCATTTTCATCCTTTTACTTAAATCTTTAACATTACCATGAAATGACTTAGGATGTTTGAGAGTGGTTTCGAACTCGTTGGATTTCATATTCAGAAACTAGAATTTTAGATTTCACTCAAAATTCAGCAGACTTAATGGTTTTCAGGATTTCATGGTTTGGGGGTTTGCAATGTTTCCATTTGATTCTATCATCCATGAGGGTATGAGATTGGCATTTGATCAAGAGCATGAAGCCCTTTAAGAACCTTGATTGTGGTGGCATTGATTGTTGAACTTTGTTGATGTTGGTGGTACTGATTGTTGAACTCCTCTACCATGGCCTTAACAAGAATGCACCCTTCACTCAAAGGAAAACAACTGGTTAGGCATGCTAATCTTTTTCTACCACATTATAAGGTTGAGGAGATGAACCCTTCACTCAAACCAAAATCATTGGTTAGGCATGTTAAACCTTTTCAATTTCCGTCATGTTATAAGGTTGAGCAATCCAAGTCTGAAGACTTTGAGCTAGATGATGTTCATGTATCTCTTGTTGATGATGTTTATGTATTTCTAGTAGCGTTGAATCAATGATGAGTTTCATGACCATGTTGATCAATGATTTGTAGTTTTGATGTCTATTTTTGCTACTACTAAAGTTGTAGAGGAGTTTTAGGAGTCCTCAAACTCGGAGGCATATTATTTATGTAGCTCATGTTGATGATTTCTTGTCTAGTAGGGGTGATGTGTTTGATGATTGATCATGATGAGGAGTGATCATGTTGTTGATCACTGATATGTAGACTTGTAGTTCAGTGACCCCATAGCTTAGAGCATTGTTTTTGGACTCTAGAGGCCATTTAGAGCCTCATTGATTATGTATTTTGTTGCGGATATGTATTGCACTCGATGCCATTTTGATATATTCACGTTTACATGGTATATAGATGAGCAAACCTTGCATATTTTGTTTCTATTGGTTTGGAATCATGGTTTTAAATCTTAAAAATTGTTTTTTTTTCATTAAAAATTAATTATTTAATGTATTTTTTTAAACCGGTTCGTTTAGACCTGACCAGTTCCGGTTCGAAACTCGGTTCATTAGGTGGATTAGTCCGGTCACCGGTTCCGGTTTTTAAAACATTGGATCATGAACCACGTCCCACCAACATGTCCACATGTGACAACCGACAGATGCCTATATGCATCTCTCATTGGGGTATTTGCAGGAGAAGGTGAACCACTCATCCTATGCATATATCATCAGCTATAGGGGAAGGCAAACTACTCACCCTATGCTCTCATATATCATCATGGAGTATCAGAGTGGAAGGTGAATCACTCACCCTATACACAATGTACCTATAAGGGAAGGTAAACTGCTCACCCTGTGGTTGTACATAGCTCCAAGAAGTACCCCAAGCCCCCAGGAGCTCCCAAAGTTCAATGTTCAACCCAAAGCCTCATAGTAGGGTATATCCATGACTCCCGACCTCTCTCTGAAGGAAGATAGTTTTGACCTTACTAAGAAGCTATGTAAGGATGATAATAATCTACACATCCAAACCAGAAATGATAGAGCTTGATTTCTCTCCACTATACCAAATCCAAATAGAGAGGTACCCAATACTTGGAGCTGTCGTGGAACATGGATTCTCTAAAAAAATGAATCCCACTCAAGAATATCGCAATATACAATGGTGGTTACCAGCATGTGCTCAAATGGTTCATTAAAGAACTTCCTCAACCAACTGGATTTATAACAAGCCATACTTGCTGCTATATACATTCAACCTCAATAATGTTTCCAGAGTAACTGAATCAAAAGATATAGCGCTAGATGTGCTCTTTCCATCCATCACACTGCCAACCGAGCCAACATCAAAATATCCATGGAATCTTAGATTCTGGCAGTGTATCTCAGGTTATAGATAATAGAATCATAGAGATATCTCAATAAGTAGTTATCCAATATAGGAGGCTCATCCATAGATTGACTCTGAGTCTTCATAGCGAGGCATATGATTGAAAGGGTGTTTATCAAGAACACCAAGGATCCCACAAGATATACATATGCAGACCAACGACTTCTCCATCTCATCAGACCTTAAGTGCAGGGAATAGTGCATCAAGGCTAGGTCTTCCATCTTAACTTTAAAAGTCAACTCCCTCTTACATTGATAAACGAGAGGGTCATCAATTAGACATCATCAATCTCTGCATCTTTCAATCCAATCAACATGGCTTTTCCATAACTCCCTTTGAATATAGGGAAAGCGACCTTGCCAAAACATAATCATCGAGCCACCTGTAACTTGCCCCTTTTCCTGCTATATACCCTTAGGTCCATCTGCCAAAGTCATCAATCATAATCATGTAGTTTCCATGCAGCCTCTCAAGTAACAGGGATATATCAAGGCATCATCAGAGTCATCATGATCATAATCAGCTGCCACGACTTGCTTTCGTCAATAAACATCAGGCAAGAAGAGTCATCGGATCATACCACTAAGGATTCTGTAGCTCCCTCTGAAGCCTTGCTTCACGTAATCATTTGGCTTTCAATCATGAGCTTCTCATGCAAGGGATGAGACTTTCCACGAGGCCACTACAACAACAAACTTCTAGGAAGCTTGCTTCAGATTAGAGAGTAAACTTTGAATAATCAACATGGTCCTTCTTCAACCAGAGTGAAGAAATCTTCCCATGAGATTATCCCAAAACAACTGCATTATCCTTCATTGCTAGATGACTACAACAAACACATTAAATTACCCAATCCATGATGAGGAGGGGTCCTTCACATCGAAGCATCCATATTCATAAGACCGTCTTTCATAAGATCCTAGCTCAACGCATCAAAGTGCCCAATGACCTAATCAAGATGTCAAAATCAAGGTCCTCATAGTTCCCTCTGCTCATCATGCTTGCCAAGACATAGGATCTGCCATGCACATCCATCTTCCAATGCTTTCTTCATGAGGCACCTTGAGAGATACCATACCTTTGATTTTATGTTCATAGAGGCTGTTATAGGGGTTTGCTGCAAAGTGCCTTGCACTTCTATTTGCTAGAATTTCAAGGGTACTATCACCCTTTATCCAAAGGTGCCAACAGAAAGGGGCTACATACTTTTCTTGGATGAACTTCCTTTACTTCAGCTGCTAGACAAAAATAGGATCACATAGATGGCCGCCACTAAACCTTCTCAACAAAATCACATCATATGCTAGATAATGACATTATGGAGGGCTTTTACTATTCTTCAAAAATAATTTTCAAGTTGATGTCTAAAGGGACCATCCCTTCTCATAACTGCATCCTCTGGGCACCTTTTATGAAGGCTTGAAAGACATGAATATATATTCCTTATTGGTTGGCAAGTCGACTTCAATGGAACAGGCTTTTAACACTTGTTTATATATATGCGCTTGTAACAGTGATAAGGACTCAACCTCTTCTTCAATACACAAAATAGGGTTCCTTGATTTTACTGGTATGGATGACATATGATGCCCATTGATTGTCTTTTCAAGGCTACAATTCATACCTTGCAAATATGTGCATACAAGATTTCATCTTCCTTAAATTATGGAGGGCCTTAGAACTGTCCTTTAAAAAATTCTCAGCTTCCTTACAAACATGCGGAATGAGAAGTCCACTCCGTTTCTTCTTTTATAGCCTAGAGATAAAGAAATCACAGCCCCGGTGACCTATACTGGTCGGCCAAATTCACAGAGCGTGATAGTATATAGCAGTGCTTTATGTGACATAGGCTTCTCGACCTTATTACAAGCATAAGGAATAAGTAGGCATCTTCTGAGATAAAACAATCAACATAACCAAACCTTTTTCTCTTGAATAACTCAAAGAACAAAGAGGGGCATGAATAGGTTGAATTCACTGTCTGAATTGAAGAGCGAGAGAGAGAATATAAGATAGAGTTCACTGAGCCATAGCATTTCGGCCTCCATACCGTAAGATCACATAACAAAGTAATCCTTTCTCCAAGGTTGGCTTCATGAAATGACCTTTGACATAATTGTTATGTTCTTGCATTTTCCTTGGCCTCTTAGGAGAATAAAGTTCTTTTCAAAAGACTGAAACTTTTCCAAAAGCATACTTATACCCAAAATGTAAAAGAGAGATAGCTCCATTGCATGGCAGACCTTTCAATGCTTCTTGTGCTCAGAACAATAGGAACACTTGGCTCCCTCTTAATGGTTCAAAGAACTAGGCCAACATCTCGGTTCTTAATTGCTCCATAGGATTCTCTTTAATTCATTGATCAAATCCAAATAAATATATGTATCCTTAGAGTCATAATTAACACAACAAACCTTGATTGTAGCCCTTCCATTAGACTTTCACTGATTTGATCCTCAACAAACTCTTAAAACAAAACTCTTCATAGACTTCTTATCATGATAGGTGGCTTAACTGCTGAAGGAGGACTTTAGCATCTTCAGATTTGATTAATGGCCTTCTTGAGCTATTTAGCCCAACTCTTGTATATACCCAGACTTGTATTATTTTTCGAGACCTCTCATGTTTTCTAGGCATGCAACAAGATACTTCAAATGCATTAACATTCCATTGCTTCATCTCTTGTGATTGCATTCCTCCTCTTGCTTGGGCTTGACCTCACCTAGCTTTGATACCATGTTAATTTTTGAGTTAACATGTTCTTTTCTTAGGTTAGTTACTTCATTAATCCATTAGCCCATTATTAATTCCATCAATCCATTAGCAATCACATTAACCATTATCATATGATAGTAACCGATGAAAGAATATCAAACATAAATGCAGAAGACAAGCCAAGATAAGAGGACACCTTGATTTAGGCTTAAAGCCAGGACAAAACCCTACAAGGGGGAATACCCATAGATCTTTTCTTCTTGATAATATAAAATGTTCAGAGAGAGAAATCCATGAGTACAATGATAAATTAGTCAAAGTCAATAGATTGAATTGCTATAGATGATCCCAATTCACTATCCAAAAGTCAAAGTCACATCTGCAGAAGTCAACAACAGTCAATGCAACAGTCAAAGCTGCCTTAACTGGTCAACAATCAACGGTTAACAACCCAATCAAATCAGCCCAATGTAGCCAAAATGTAGTCAACGTAGCCTTTAAAAGTCTGGTCAAAACTCGGTCAACAGTTTGCGGTTAAACCTACCTCAGACTTGCAGTCAACCCTGTGATCATCACAGGTCAAACACCTCAGTTTGCCTCGTTTTTTGTGCCCAAAAGTGCAACATAGATAGCATAGTAATAATCCATCAAAATCGCAGTCAAACAGTTGGTCAAAGTGCATGCTCAACATTGGTTTGTGTACTAGAAAAGTCAATCGCAGAAACTGTAGGAAAATCGCAAGAAATTCGTCCTCCAAAAATTCGCATGTGTGGGAGAGAGATAGCTGCCCAAAGAAAGTCGAATCCATCATGAGAGGAAAGAGAAAATCATGTGTGTGATGATTCCAAAATGGAGTGAACTCATATTATATTTATACAAGTCAATGTGGGTCAAAGGTCATGTCTCTTGGGCTTCATGGGCCTACATGACTGTGGGGCCGATCTTGACCAAAACCAACATTGTGGGCTTGACTTCAAAAATACATTTCTGCTTGTCAGAATCCTTCGTGCCTTAGGTCAAAATTGGTCCTCTCGAGAAGAGGAATCCAATGCCATCATCATCTCATACAAAGGAGTTGTCTATAGTAGAATTTGACCTTAATTGACCATCTTTAACAAAAGGAAAGGTATCGACACTCTTTGAGGATAAGATAGGCATCCAAGATGTGGTTGAAGAGGATAGATATTCTTTGAGGATTAAGGGTTACAAATCCAAGATAGGAATACTCCTAAAAGGACACACGTTGTGAATATCCGGATGGGGTATGTGCTTTAAAGGTATTGCGGTATCACACGTAAAGCCTCCCAGCATAATGCTCTTGAATAAAGATGAGCTTGTCTAGTTAGGCCTCAAAGATAGTGCTGGTCATAATGTTGATGCTTATAGTTGGCTTATCAATCCGACTCTTCTTATGAGAACTCTTCAGTTTGAGAATGATGTTGTACTAGTTGTACAATTATGAATACTTGCCTACTTAAGAGGGAGTGTTGGAAATTTAACTAGTTTCAGTCTTCATAATTGTTGTTGTGCTCATTTCAATATGTGTATTTAATGTAACAAACAAAAGAAGAAAGAAAAGTTATTATTTTAAAGCATGGGTTTCATGCTTCTTCTTGATGGTCTTATAGATAAAAGCATGTTCTTCATGCTTCTAGGGTTTGTTAGGTCATAGGATTTATTGTCATGAGCCAAGAGAGTCAACATTAGGTTTATAAGACCCTTCTAGGCAAGATTTAACTTGTAAAATAATTTATTTTGAGTCTAGAAGGTCCTGGAAACCTCCAAAGTACAAGTTGGCCCTGATAGCTTCAAGTTGGCATAAAGGAAGGAATTTGACCCCATGGAGAGGCTATAAATACAGGCAGCTTCGACCTCATTTGACACACTCACTAACACAAGTTCGATCTCTCAAGAAGTTCGATCTGAAGCTAGAAGAGGCAAGAAGGAAGAGCAAAGGTCTAGAAGGCAAGGAGAATCTAAGAAGAAGGAAGAAAGTCTGCTGTTGGGCCCTATCTCTCTCACATGTGAAATCTATGGTTTCTGCAACTTCCAGGATGGCTGAACTTGCAGGAGATCAAGTTGCGATATCAAGTTGTTGGAAGAGCCTGTTGGAGAGGTAAATCCCCTCTACGGATAAAGGCGATCCCTACTAGCCCAAAGGGGGTCTAGCAACAATCAAACAATGCTACACTGCAGGTTCCTAGTTGTAATTAACAAGTGGGTAAAAGAAACCTACTTGGATTCCAGCGCTATGTTTGTCGAAGAGATGATCCTCTCGCTCCTTCGCTCCAACCGATCACAGTCCTCCACTATCCTCGCGGACGGACACCTGCACAAGCAAAGAGAGAACAAACACAAGCATAAAATCTACTAAAAAC
>APFE031408364.1:0-65094 GCA_000404065.3 Pinus taeda
TTCGAATCAAGACTATTGATGAGTTTCAAACTCCTCTCATTGTGAATGGCCACCGATTGAAAATTTATCATAAGCCACTCTCAAAAGAGGACTTTGTCAAAATATTTCAAGAAAATTCTGCAATGAGGTTAGTGGAGAAGAATTCTTCTCCTCCATCAGCCTAATCCTTGTTTCTTCTGAATTGAAACAAAAAAAAAGAGAAAAAAAAAAGAAAAAAAAATGTGTGTATAAGCCTGAAAACTAATCTCAGATTGGCGGTCTTATACAGAAAATATGGAGTGAAAATCAGGGACACCTGACACTCTATATTTTCTAAAAAAAAAATCTCCCTCTCTTTCCATCATCATTCCATCTTCATTCCATTTCACTTCACTCCATATTTTTATTCTCCATTTCACTTCATTCCATTTCATTTTTTTTTTCACTTCACTCCGTCCACTCCATCTCATACCATCAATAAAAATCCTTTTCAGGATTATTTCCATTCAGTTAGTCTTTTCCTAACTAACTTTGTGCAGTTAAAAGGGAGATGTCTTAGTTTCCGCAGCTGAAAACTATTTCCGTAGCTCGCACCAGTTTCCGCAGCTAGAAATGACTCTGTCTCTACAGCTAGCAACACTCTGTTTCCAAAGGAAAACCTCAGTCAAAGGTTCACATCATCATCACCAAAGGAAGCAAGGATATGAGGCACCTGCAAGATCAAAAAGCAATAATGGATCAGCAACCTTAATCAACAAATGGCAAAACTCATGAAGGTACGATCAAAATCTTTTCCAAACAACAATTTAATGTCATTTTATGCATAGTTATTAAATCATGGAAGAGCCACTAAATGCAATGATTCAGCAAAGATCATCCCACTTCTCCTCCACGATAATCCTTCATCCACCTCATACCCTTATAACGGTCCCATGATCACTCTTAATTTAAACTCAAAATGGGACTGCGGTTTCATTTATTGGCCGTACGAAGAAGTGACCTATTACACTACATCTCTTCACTAGCATGATTTCCGTAGCCAATACTGATACATGTGCGAAGCCACCCGGCTCTAAAGGATTCGGTCGTTATTCTATCGACTTATCACTCCATTTCCGCACACATTTGAACTCATTTTTATGTTCTACTCCCTCATACTCACACCATTTTCACTCCCATTTCCGCTGCAAACTCCACAACTCTATTCCAAACCCCACTTACAGTCTGTAATATGCTTTGCATTGCGGCTACTCCACTTACAGCCATAATTCATCCGTTTTTCCCGTGAGAATCCTCCTTGAGCATCTATACACAGTCAAAACTTCAGCCGAAGATTGAGAGCCGAAGATGGGAAAGTTGCTTAGAGCTGAACCCGAAGGTCCAAAATATTTAGAAGGATATCCTCAGACGAAGGGAGCATTGAAGAAAGAAAAATGGTTAAAGTTCATTCAAAAGTTTAGAGGATATGATAAGGAGGTAACGAAGGCATTTGCTCGATCCTTCAATGGAAACACCGTGGAAGTAGGGGACCTGAAATTTATAATAACAGAGAATACCATAGCCACAACAACCAGTCTACCTCAAGTGGGAGACAGATGGTTTAAAAACAGAGGGGTGGAAGATTAGGCATGGAAGGACATGCTCAAGAACCCAGTTATGGACACTTCAATATTTACTAAAGGGATTCCTGTACATGTAATTAAGGAAGAATGGACTGCATTGTTATTACTTGTTCAAAAGTTTATTACATGTGAGGGCCACTTTGGTACCATGTATATGTACCATGCAAGAATTATGTTCATGGAAGGCCATGCCATCAATCTACCCTACTTTCTGCTAAGAAGCCTAAAGAAAATGAGTTCCACTGTCCAAAAGAATGTAGGCCATATTTAACCCCACTTATATCATCACGACCTCATTAGAATTCTCATAGAAGAACAATTGAAAAATCACAAGGATACATGGGAAATGTTTTTGGTCGGGAATCATTTCCAAGAAGTGACTGAAGCTTCCGCTAGCAGTTCTCCTAGAATCCAAAAAGGAAGTAGGAGAACGAAGAAAGATATTGTTGCCCAGGATCCCCCTATTATGGAAACTCAGGAAATTACCCAAGAGGAAGAGGAAGAGAGAGATAAAACCAAGAAACAGAAAAAGGATAAAGGGAAAACAATTGTTCATGAATCATCACCATCACCTGAACCTTTAGTAGAAGAAGACTCCCAAACCTTGGTTGATAGATTAGCACAACTTCAAGCTACTGCCCTCTCCAAGAAGAAACAAAAAGAAAAACAGAGTGCCCAGCAAAAGAGCACTATTGTACAAGTGAGAAGAAGCAGTAGACTTAAAGGAAAAATGAGTGTGACTAAAGAAAAACAATCACATTTCATTGATCTGGGAGAAGCTACACCTGAAAAGGCTCCAGCTCAGCTTGACCTTGAGTCCACTCCTCCACGTGAAGAGAGTCCGTTTGAGACAGAACCTCAAACAGAATTTGATCTTGAACATAGCCCAAGACGATCACCTGAAGTTGACCCTGACCAGCAGGAGGTATATGATTATTTGGAGGCCTTGGAGCAATCAGTTGCAGGTCCAAGCGCTATATTGCCTCTTGATGAACATGTCAATTCTTTAAAAGAGGAGGTGTTTGAACTAGAAGTCCTGAACCGACATATTAAACAAGAAAACGAAGCATTGAAAGAACAAAGCAAGGTGGAAAAAATGGTCCATGACAATACCATGCTTCACTTAGGACTCTGGAAAAAGAAGAATAGAAAATTGAAAGGGAAATGTAAGAAACTCAGCAGGGCATTGATCAATTTGAGGTTCAGGTGTTTAGTCAAGAAACCAAGGACAATATTGGCAACAAGGAGAAAGAGAAGAAGGCTAGATGTTTTGGCAAAAACATCTGAGCACATGGATTAAAAACAATGACAAAGTTTTGGTTGCATGAGGACATGCAACACCTTCGCAGTGGGGGTATGTTGAGCCTCAAACCTACACTTCTTTACACATCCTCCCAGCCTCTTTTTCCTATTCATTTCCTTATTTTTCCACTCATTCCCTCCATCAAATTGCTCAAATCATTGTATTTTAGGAATTTTTACATGGTTTTCTAATTATGCTAATGACTGTGTTTGGTTTAGAATTTTGGTTCAAGGTGTTGCGTTTCCGCAGCTCACTCAGGGTTTTCCGCAGTTTATCCCGGTTTCTGCAGCCAACCCCGGATTCCGCAGCTGTTTTATTAAATGGTATGTTCTAGATGTCCTCCGGGAAGAAGAGCCACATGGGCAAGTTCGTGGAACCAAGGACATGGTGTGTGTCCCTCCAGATAACCCAAACTAGTCATCCAAGCCCGTGGTCAACGAGGAGGCAACTTCGGTCAACGGAGGTCATTGGCGGTGGCACGGCTCTGCGTGTTCTATTTTAGAGCACGTGAAGAACAGGTGGCATCATCCTCAGTTATGAAGGTAGTGGGAAACATAATCCAACAACGGATTGAATGCCCACAATGACCGTTGCCTAAATCCGAGGACGTAGCAAGACTATCTGTTTTTACTCAGCTGTTCGAATTACTTAGATTTCGTTAAGTTAGTTCGCCTTCTTCACTTATAAATAAAGTGTCTTTGAACGCTGGACAAGTTAGTTGTTAGTTGTTGTTATGTACTTTTGAACTCCGACTGTGTTTTCCTATTTCATGCATAATATATGAGAAGACTGTTATCCCATTCAAGCGTGTAATTGATCTTTGAATTGGCTGGAGTAGGAAGAGGGCCCCTGTTTACTAAAGGCCTGTACAGTGCTTTTAATTTCCTGCATTCTATTTTCTTATTTCATGTATATAATGCCTTTAATTGCTGTGTTTTGATAGCTGTACATACATTCCAAATTCTGCTTGTTTACATTTCTGCACCTTTTCATGACTGATCAGTGTGTTATGCAGGTTTCTTAGGCGTGCTCGGGACAATTTCTTTCTTTTCTTTTTCATAACTAGTGACACTTGTGATCATCTTGTCTATGTTGCTGACCTTCTTTGTTTTGCAGCCTTTATTTCCTCATTATCACTTAGTCAATCTGCATATTTTCTTTCTGTTTTTAGATATCAAGTTGTTTATCTATTGATGGTTCCTTCTTCATAATTTAATATCCTTATTGAGGAGCGAAATATCACTTAGAGAAGCTTGGTTTAGTTATTCAAGAACTTACGATTGCTTGACTTGTTCTAATTGTTTATCACATGATATATTCAGTTAAAAGGCAAGAGGTGAAGAAGAAGTTAAAGTATTTGTGACTAGTCTTTATTTTAGGTAGATTTACTTTAGTATCACATTGTTTAGTTGCTATTTGACATAGATTTCATTTTCATTTCCTTGCAGCAGCAGAGGCACTGGGCCAATGTCATTAGTCTTTTATTTAATGTCTTTATTTTCCTTTAAGAGTTGACTTCATTTCAAGCTTCCTTGTAGAAAACTTTTAAATTGTAAAAAGCACATCACAATCTCACACACTTCACTCACTTTATTTCATTTCCATCACATCACATTAGGAGAAATATACTTGAAAACAACCCTAAAAAGTAAAAATGACAAAAGCTTAAGAAATAGTTGCCTAAGTACATACAGTACACCTCACTTCATCAGCTTACGAGCCCCGGGTTGACATTTAAAAGTTGCAATTTAGACATCACTGAATTGACCAAACAGTCTAACTGATAGTAAAGGATAAGGTGATATATGAATGTGGAATACTTGAATACTTTTTCATTTTCCAGCCTCATGAACTGGTCATGGATTTTCTCAGCAATGAATGCAGCATAGTTATACTTGACAATAGGAGGTTGACCAGGGGTAAAAATGGACATTAAAACTAGGGTCAATTCATCCACATATTCACTAATATTGAAACCCATGACTGCAGCTATCATATCAATTATATTTTTGCCTGTCTGTGTGAAGAAAACTGACAAATAGGGAGGGGGATTTTTGGGTTGATGCTGCTTATCTATAAAAGTCTGGCAAAGGCGACTGAGTTCAGGCTGGGACAATTTACATAATTTCTCTAGCAAATTTCCAAGGGAAATGGGGGTGAGGTCTTGACCGCGTTGAAACTGAAGCATCTCATTGATTGAGTCCACAGTAATTGTGAAGAGAATAGTTTGATTGGGGGACATTACTGCTCTGAGGTTGGGATCATAATTGGCATGAGACTGATGGATAATGTCAGGGAAAATGTGCATAGAGGGGAGAAAGTATACTAGGAGATTTGATTCCCAAAGTCCTATGGTATCATAGTCATTCAAGTAATTGTCCCGACATTGGCAAAATACTTTCAGGTGGTCTTGGTCAGTATCAAGGTCTTTTATTTGAAAATATTTATCTGCTAAGTGTAGATAATCCAAATCACGGTGAGGGGTAGTGATAGGTGCTACACTGAGGGTTGCGGGGGTTTCCATTCTGATTCTTGTGGATTCAGATAGGAAACTGGGTTTTTTATGTGAAATTGGTGAAACAGAGAGTCTTGGGAAACTTGAATTCTTATTGTAGTAACAGAATTATGGTGAAATTTGGGGTTTTTCCAATTAATTGCAGAGGAAAGCAAGTATTCACAGGGTTTCTGGATGGGAGCTGGTAAATACCTATTTTTAATGACGGGCAATGGAATGCAGGTTCATTAGGTGTGAATCACAGACTTGGAGCAACGTCGACTGCAAGTTTGGGGGTGGCTGACGGTCGGGTGCACGAGCTGATTGATTTTCAATGTTCTTGCTGCATGCATGTGTTCGCAGAATAGGATGACAAACTG
Organism: Pinus taeda; assembly: GCA_000404065.3. Taxonomy (NCBI): domain Eukaryota; kingdom Viridiplantae; phylum Streptophyta; class Pinopsida; order Pinales; family Pinaceae; genus Pinus; species Pinus taeda. Next base: position 5,779 of record APFE031408364.1, read on the forward strand.
ATTATCTTTATTTTTTATGCAAAGTCAACTTTTGGTGGGTTCGGAATTTGGACAGGTGGTGTCAGCAAGCAAAAGATTTGATGTTTGTTTGGTAGCGGGAGGTGGTAAGTGGTTTTCATCACACCGCTAATGAAGGGGAGGCGGTATTTGGGCGCAACTGCGTGATTCCATATGATGATCGACACGTTGTGATGGCACTATTTAGAAAACCGCTCGCCATCACGCACTAGTTTGGCCGTGGAGGCCCATGCAATATGCACGACAACTGTCGGATCTGTGGGGTCCGATCAGACAACTATTGGGGAGGTGAGGTGGCGGAAGTTTAATGGAGGGCGGGCCCAACATAATTAAGGTTTTCTTAATTACATCGGGGGCGATGTGATTGGTTACAGAGTTATTAATTAATCCTGTAACTAATTAATCCTCATGGCATGGATCAGGCTCTTAATTAACTACGGATTAGTTAATTAATCTCATTTATCGACTGTATTATGGTTATATTTAACCGAGGGGTGGGATATATAATAATTTGAGGTTTTTTCATATTTATAATAATACAAGAGTGGGTAACTTTTATAGGGGAATTATATAATAATTACATTAGTGGTTAATATGACTATGAATACGAAGTGCGCTAAGTTAGAAACATTTTCATGTATATTTAAAAGTTAGGCTAAGTGAACATGGGGGTTTATATGGAAAATATTTTAATTTCCCTAAGTAAAATAGGATTTTACTTAGGAAAATCTTTATTAGGGAAATGAATACTTATGAAGGGAGGTGAATATTGAGTAAGGGGTTTAAGTACTTAGGCATTATAAATTATTGGGCCGAGTGTCCGGTCCCTCCAATACCTCTAACTTGATAAATACCTTGGCACTTTAAAGGAAATTAGTGAAAATTTAGGGTAAATGAGTAGGGAACTTAATTATTTTTTTATTTTGCTTTCTTGATGTGCCTTCCATGGGATACATGCCTTTGCCTTGTGATGACAATAAAATATTTACACATTTAGACTTATCATTCACCACATATTATTTATGCAATCATCATCTACTTACCCTACCTGCTTAACCTAGCATTTTTACTTCTTTTTTAGGCTGCACTTAGACTGGCAAACCCTTATCAAACATTCTTTTCTTTTACATGGTGGTGCCTATCTAAATCTACACTTATTACATCCAAGGGCTCAAATTAAACTGTTGAGCTCCTTTTTTCACTCTACTTATCTACTTATCTGCCAAGATTACACTGTTTGGTCAAATCTTATTCTCTATGTCTACAACATGAAGTTGAAAATATGAACTAGCCAAGCTTAAACTACTTGAATATTCATGCATTGTGGCATAAGTGACAAGCTGCACACAATTTTATTATACAAAAGTAAAAAGCAGTGGCATTTAGACTTGCACACTTTCCCGATCTTCCTTTTTGTTGGGGTTCATTTTTTTTCATTTTTTGACCTCTTTTTATTTGTTTTCACCCTTTGATTTTTCTTTTAGGGTATACCCTCTTTACATTTTTAATTTTTTTTTTAATTTTTTACGAATATGGAAAACCTTTGCAACAAGTAAAGGTATGAACATATTACAAAGCTAAACCAAGTCAATCATGATATATGACACCTATTGGTATAGGGGCATAACAGTGGCTCCACTTGGGGATGGATTTCCCTGGTGGAAAGTCAAGAACAGTAGATCAGTGGCATATTAATGACTTTGACTATGCTCTGTAATCTTCTTTTGCTTGTTGTTTTATTGTATGTATGACAATGATACTTCTGAAGCTTAGGGCCTTCTCTTCGGGCTTCAACTCCAAAACTTTATTTTCGAATCAACACTATGAAATTACAAAGGATATAATATGTACTATAAAGAACATGATAACATTAGTAAGTAGGATCAAAGTGATGCTTTAACATCCGACCATTGACTGGTCCTTCTTCTGCTTCTATACCATCTAACTCTTTAAGAAAATATGCATTGTTTCCTTTGAAATCATAGATGATGTATGATCCTTTCCATAGGAAGTCAAACTTCCCATGTTTCCCCTTATCCTCTCTTCTGGAATCCCATCTTAATACTTTATCTCCAAGGTAGAATCTTCTGCCTTGGTTCTTCTGTCAAATATCTTCTTAAGTTTCTCCTGCAACACTTGGGATCTTTGGTACACCTCCTACCCGGTCTGCTGTAAATTGATAGTCTGGTTTATCCTTCTTTGAATATCATTAGGTTCCACTAGAGCTTCTTGGAGTATTTTCATGACAGGAATCCCTAGTGAGGAAGGAAAAATAGCCTCCATGCCATATACTAACTCATAAGGACTAGTTCCAATGGATTTTTTGGTTGTAAGCATGTCTGCCCACAAAGCATTTATCAATTTTTTGTTCCAAGTTTTCTTGTTTTCCTCCAACAGTTTTTTTATGATATTTATTAGACTCTCGTTGGAAGATTTAGCCAGCCCATTCCCTTGAGGGTAGTAGGCTATGAAATAGCCCAGTGTAATGTGATACTTGTTACAAAAACTAATCATTTTCTTTGACTTGAAAGCTGCAACATTATCAGTAATGATTTTAGTGGGGCAACCAAACCTGGACAATATATTGGTTTCTAGGAAACCTATGATCACAATGTCATTAGCCTGTATGGAAGGAATGGCCTCTATCCATTTAGTAAAATAGTCAGTGGCAATGAGTATCCATTTGTGTTGGCCTGAAGAGGGTGGATGAATTTCTTCAATGAAGTCAAGACCCCATTGTTGAAAAGATTTCTCGGTGGAAATGGGTTTTAGGGGTAAATGTAATAATTTTCTTTTGCCTTAAAAAAATTGACATTTATGGTAAGAAGTTACAATTTCTTCACATCTACAAACAAGGTTGGCCAATAGAATCCAGTCCTTAGGATTTTTTCTACAGTTGACTTCCAATAGAGGTGTCCACCACAATCTCCTGCATGAAATTCTTGGAGAGCCTTGTCAGCTTCATCTTTTAATAAACAATTCAATAAAATTCCTTCATGATTTTTCCAAAAAAGAGTATTATCTAAGATGCAAAACTTTGAAGCTTTTATTTTTAAAAACCTATTCTTGGTTCTAGATAACCCTGGAGGAGCCTGTAGATTTTTTAAAACATAAATTATATCAGCATACCAAGGTGAGTCTGAAAATCCCTGGTTGATTTGTGGAGTCGTCATCTCCTGCTCGTTATCTAGTTTATTTATGTCTAGGGCTTGGCAATTAGTTTCTGCCATGATTTTGGCCAATCCATGACCTTTTATTAGCTTGGTAGGTTTTATCTCTATATCATACTCTAACATGGTAGAAATCCATTTTCCTCGTTTACCCTCAATTCCATCCTGAGTTAGGATGTCTTTGACAACTGCATTAGGAACATAAGCTATCACATGAGAGAATAATATGTAGACTCTGAAGTCTTTAATGAATTTTACCAATGCAAAAGCTTGTTTCTCCATTATTTTTTATTTTAATGATGCATCTCTGAGTGCTTTACTACAAAATGCTATAGGTTTTTCACATCCTTGATCATCCTTTTGTAATAAAACTGCAGCTATGGTGCGTTCTGATGCAAAAGAAAAAATGATGAAGTCTATATCAAATCATGGGCTGGTGAGGACTGGTGTTCTGGTTAAGGCCATTTTGATTTCTTCAAATGATTGCGTGGCCTCTACTATCCATTTGATACTTGAATCCTTTTTTAGCATGTTATTTAGTAATCTAATGAGTTCTGCTAAGTTTGAAATGAATCTTCTTAAAAAAATTATCTTCCCTAGGAAAGCTTGAAGTTCTTTAATACTTCTTAGATGAGGTATCTGTAGAGTAGCTTCGATTCTGGAAGGGTCAATTCAAATGCCATCTTTGGAAATGATGTGACCTAAAAGTTTACCTTCCTCCAGACCGAACAAGAACTTCTTTGGATTCAAAGAAATGCCATGTTTTCTACATTTTAAAAAGACTTGTCTGAGATGGTCCAAGTGTTGTTGATCTGATTTAGAAAAAACAGCTAGATCATCCAGATATATAACAAGAAAATCATAAATTTCTTTTGCAAAGGCAATGTCCATTGCCTTTTGGAAGGTTGCTCCTGCGTTTTTTAGTCCAAATGGCATTTTGATGTACATAAAAGTGCCCCATGGTGTTGTAAAAGCAATTTCCTCTTGGTCATTAGGATGAACCAAGATTTGGTTATATCCTGAAAACCCATCTAAAAGTGAAATTCTAGAAGAACCCACTACCCTTTGCAAAATATGATCCATTTTAGGTAAAGGATAGTTATCTTTAAGAGAGACCTTATTCACATTCCTCAGATCAACACATAACCTTGTTTCCCCAGTCTTTTTCCTAGTAGGTACCAAGTTAGACACCCACTCTGAAAATCTAATAGGGGCAATAATCCATACTTCATACATACATTTGATTTCTTTCTCAATTAATGGTAATAGCAGAGGGTTAATTCTTTTTATTTTTTGTTTAAAGGGCTTTTGATTTTCTTTCAGAGGTATAGTGTGCTGAATAATAGAGGTGTCATAGGATTTCAAATCTTCGTAACTCCAGGCAAAAACATCCTGGAATTCCCTCATAAGTTCAACATACTATAGCTTCTGATCAGGAGGTAAAGATTTTGATAATTTTATCATTTTTGGATTGTCCTGTGTACCTAAGTTGTATTCTTCAATATCTCCTTTTAATGGTTCCATTTTAGGTTTCTTGGGAATATCATTGGAATCAAACAGATCTTCTAGAGGAATCAATCCTTTGGGCAGATGATTGTCTTTCTAGTTGATAACCTCTGTTTCTTCTTCAATTATCTCATCTAGGTCCATTTGTTTCAGATGTTGAACTTATTTTTGTGTGAATTTTGTGGGATGAAGCATATTTATTGAACTTTCCTCGAAAATGTTTGTTTCCACCTCACCTTTTTTATTAGAACTAATAACTGTATCAACATCTATGTTACTGTTAGAAAACTCTTCATCTAAATTTAAAAGGTTATTGATATGCTCATCACTATAAAAAACCTGCTAGTTCTTCAGATTATTAGGGATGGCTGGTCTATGCCTAATCTCAATAGTGAACTGATGATTAGGTTTAAAAGGTAATTTGCAAGTGTTGGCAAACATGGGCAGACTATGGGCTTGCATGTTGTGTTTTCTAGGAATAGTTGCAAGATGTGTTTCCAAAAAAGTATTGAGAATTTTTATGACTGTTCCTCTATAATATCCTAGTCTAGGATCCGTAGTTGAGTAAGTTCCTTTAATCTATTTGATTATCAATTCTGAATCTCCTATGACAGACACCCTGATTTCTCCTAATCTTTTGACAAGTTTAAGACCCAACAAGAGAGCCTCATATTCTGCTATGTTATTGGTTCACTTAAAATTTAATCTGTAGGTATGGCCTTCGGCATGATCATTTTCTAAATTGTACACCCAAACTCCTGCTCCTACCCCTAGTTTATTGACTGGGCCATCAAATTCTAAATGCCAAAGCATCTCATGCTCATAATTGGTGTCTGGGGTAGTAGGAATTTGTTTAATAGTGAGATCTAGTTTTTCGTTCTCATCTGATTTTTCTTTGTTATCTGATATTTCCTGAATATGAACACTTGATTTTTCTTTTTAATTTCTTTTGGTTCTGCTGCTAAAACTTCTAAAGTATTGGAAAGATTGGTTTATGCATTGTAAAGAATGAATAAATCCATATCATAGTGTACTGAGTAGATAGGGAAATTTTGGGGTCTTTCATGACTACTTACTACATATTTCATCAATGTTTCTCTATATAGTTTCTTTGGTTGTCCAAAAACCGATATAGTAGCATATGACATATCCAATTGAAGAGATCCTTGAAGCTTAGCACCCTAGGATCTGGATAATAACATGCCATATTTAGGTGGTATATCTGCTACCACTATATCCATTAAAATTATTTTTGCAGGGTATTGAACCAATGAAACACATAAGTCTTTTATCAGTCCTAAACATCTCACCTGACTAGAATCAAAAGATAGCAAATCTTTGTACGGTCTAGTGATGTCTAGGTCTAGTTTTTCCATTATAGACTTGGGCATTAGATTGTGAGATGCCCTAGAGTCAAACATGGCATTGTGAAGAATCTTATCATGTATGTTTAAGCTCACATAGAAGGGAGGAATTCCTCCTTCTAATGGTTTTCCATTCACTTCTCGGCCAAATATTAATTCGGGCTGGTCATCAAAAAGATTAACTGAATCTTCAATTCCAGTAATTTTCAGTGATCTAGTGATTTGAGTTCGGTAAGCATCATGTTTTCCTAATTCAGATAATGGGACAACAATTTTGAGCTTACCTACTTCAGCTTCGAGATTAAAGGGTTTTTCTATTTGGGCTTTAGGATTTCAAATAGTGATATTCTCTCTGTTTTCTATGTTTTCTATGTTTTTCTCCTTTTCAGGAGTGGAATCATGATTTGTTGATTCTCCTACACCAATTTCTGGATGTTCTTCCATAATTCCTTTGGAAGGAAGGGAAGTGGAGGGTTGTTTATTGTTTGGTTGATTACTAGAGACATCTTCATTGGGTTAGAAGGATTAGTGTTTGATCTAGAAAGAATATGTATAGGTGTGGTTACTGTCTTACCTTTTTTGACCTGATTTAGAACCTTCTGCTTGTTTGTTTAAGGGAAATCAATTCTCCTACTTCTTAGATTATATTGCTTGTGAACCTCAAAGATGGTTGTGTCATATCCTTCCCTAAAGTCGAATGATTCACCTGATTGAGTTTGAAACTGTTTAAGTATGTGGGCCTCTTGATTTTCTTGGGTTAAGAAAACTTCTCCTTCATTACCAAGACCCATCAAATTAATTTGAGTATCTTCTTCTGGTCCTTCAGAGTTGGAAGCTTCTGCATAATTCTTCTAGAAAGGTGGTCTAATGTTTTGGTTAGGACCATTCTTTCCAGTGTTTGGGTTTTGGTTTTTTCTAAAATAAGGATTTCTCCCTGTATTGGTTTGCTGACCATCCCAAGGAGCTTTCCTTTTAATTGTCTCCACTCTGTCTCCTACTCTATCCATCCCCTTGATTATGGCATCTAGCTTTTGTTCGAAGGGTGAGCTTTCTTCCTTTAATGATATCTTCCTTTCACTCCTAGCCTTGGCTCTTTTAGATATAAGGTTGGCTTCAACACTGACTGCTATGCTTTGCATATCTTTCAAAGTAGGAGGGGCTTGTTCTCTTAGCTAGAAAGCCATATCATAATCAAATCCATCTGGGAATTTGATTAAGGCTAAACTAGGTGGGGGTCTAAGGTTTTGAGGGATGGCATCATACGCACTATTGCATCTAGTGTAATAATCCTGCACAGTTTCTTGTGTTCCTGTCTTTAGGTTTTCGTATTTAGATAGAATCTAAAGAAGGTCTTTCTTTTTCTCCCATCAGTTTAGGAATTGTTTGTAGAGAGTTTCTAGGCTGTCTATACTATTTGCTACTATAACTCTGAACCAGGTTCTAACTTCCCCAGATAAACTCTGAACGAATATTCTCATTTGCACATCATCAGTATCTATTTCATAAATTTCAAAATAATCAGTCATCTTTTTGGTGTGTTGTTGGGTTATATAGGTACCAGTGACATCAAAACTAGTGATCTTACTTTGGTAATCCTAGGGCATGGCACCTAAGTTTGCTGGTAGTACCAAGGGGGCATATCTGTTTGCCATTCCTGTAGGTAATTGTGAAACAAAAGCTGGGGTTGGAATAACATTAGATGTTTGAGTTATGGATGGAGAGCTGGAGGTGATGGTCTGATGTGGAATGGTTTGAGGTTGAGATGTATGAGGAAGTGATGAGGAACTTGCAGAAACAATAGTGATTACATAGGGATTAGGGGTTCCTTCAGTGGTAAGATCAGATTGTGGTGAGCTCTACAAATATCTATCAATTGACAAATTGGCAGCTTGGAGCTCTAATTCTTGGATGAACACTCGGTCATGGACTAGGTCTGCTAATTCAGAGTTAGATGAAGTCCTAAACAAAGAATTCTCAAAGTATTCATCAAAGGGTTGGTCTTCAAGGTAAATCCACCTAACATGATAGGATGAGGATCAGAAGGTGGGTCAAAGACTAACAGAACTTTCTTGTCTCCTAAGAATTTTGGGGATCAGATTGGGGTTCTCAAACACTTGTGGTGGATTGGGATCAGGATTAGCTCTAGTGTAATGAGTCCTTTCTGAAGCCAGGTTTTTGGATTATGTTTTTTTATTTTGTTAACTGATATCAAAACAACTTCAATAATTTCTTTAAGATGCTTTAGATTTAGGATTTAAACTTTCTTAAAGATGTGTTATGACTGAGGATTTGGTTTCCCCAGTGGAGTCGCCACTATTTTATCACTTAGATTTTCCTTGAAGTTGTCGAAAGAAGGAAAGGGGTTCGAGGTAACCATAAACCAACTTTTAAGTACAAAATCTAGCCAATATGTACTCAGAGAGGGCTCTGTCTTTATGATTTAGCTTTGTTTATGGGATATTAGGCTAGTTATGAAAGCTTAGGGGCTTTTGATTTTGTTTGGTGGTGGAATTCAGGGGCAGATGGGTAGAACAAGATATTTTAGGCCATTGGGCTATGGAGTCTGTTAGAGCCTAGATTTACCTCAGGCTGAAAAGGTAAGCTTCTAGGTCCACATCAAACCACGCTCAGCCTCGTAGCTAGCCCTACGAGGACAGGAGAGGGCTCTCTCCGGGTCAATCTCAGCAAAGGATAATCGATGGGGCTTGAGATGACTAAAATAGTTGCTAATCTTAGGCTAGGTATAGATGTAAAAGAGTATGATTGATAAAATAGTGTTTTTGTGGGCTCAAAGGGAAAGGCAGATTTTGGGTTTAGGGAATGAGGCATAGTCTTGCAAGGGTTTCAATGGGGCAAGCTAGGCAACTGTATTTGCCACTGTAAATCAAGTGAGGTGGATGGATCAGACTGAGGAGGAGTTGAAGAGGGCAAGGGAAGCCATGGATCCTCTACAAACAGTGGAAAACATTGAAAGACTAAAGCAAACTTCAAGTAGAGCACTGCACTTCTCAATGTATGCTACTTGCACTCTTGTTTGATTAGCTAAGAAGAAATAAAGAGAAATGATACATTAAACACATGAATAAATTCACAAAGACATAAGAAATCACTGTACCAAAACAAATTCCACAGCGATCCCAAAGAATACTACAAATCTTGGTCTCAATTCCTTAGCCAAAATATTGATGTGAGTGTACAATGAAGCTCTAGGCTTTTCTTAAGAGTCCAACCATGTTAATGATTGAAAAACAACATCATATAGACAAAGCATAGCTCATCCTAGCCTCTAGGGTTCGAGCTCACATGTTTAGGAGCTGATCCAACTAATTCTAAACTAAGAATTGGAATCTAGGCAACATAACAACATGCCTCTAGAAACAAGGAAACTGATTCATTCAGTTTCAAACAACCTCTAAACTGATGAATCTACCTATACAAGTAAAAATCCAACATATTTACATCATGATACATTAATATTTATCAAATTACATCATAAATTTTCCATTAGGAAAGTGAAAAAGTCAAACTAGGCCAAACTGGGTGAAAAACAGAGCAAAACTGGGTCAAACTAGCAATTTTTCTTGTATGCGCCGCACCTGATTCTCTATGCGTCTCGCAACTTTGGAGCTGAATTTGAGGCCATTCCCAGAGTCCAAAGTGAGCCCATGATAGCTCTTTGGAAAGCTTTTCCCGTCTACTTTCTAACCCAAGTGGAATTTTTCAATTTGGCTTCTTTTTGCCCCTCAAAAAATCAAATCGCCCAAGACTACTTCCTGTGTGTCAAAATAGGGGCAGTGAGGTCATGTTTTGAGTGTTTTTGACTTCTTGAGGGCTCAAAACCTGCCCAAATTTCTTGGCGATGGACAAGCAAGCATAATGTTTCATGGAAAATCCATAAAAGCAAAGTTTTTTGGATTTAGAGCCCTCTAGCAAAAGCGAGCGCCACGTGGCATGGCACATAGGGAGGAAAACCCTGTTTTTTAGTGCAAAAATTTTCAAGATGCAAAAATTGCTCCAAATTTCTTGAAATTTGGGCTGGACCTTCTCTATCAAGAGCTATGATGAGCCAAGGATGCCTTGGCCAATATATGGAGTTGATCACGCTCCTTTCGCCTCTTTTTCCTTTTGGATGCCTTCCTTAGTTTTGCCTTTAAATTCCTTATTTGTGCCTTGCAAACCTTGTTCCGTGCCATGTAGTGAAAAGCCATGTGTCTCAACAATGATTTGTCTCTCTTGACCTTGTTCAGCAGTCTCTCCAAATGTATGTTGACTCTCTTGAGCTAAAACTCTCGGTCGGGATTGATCTCCTGCTCAACCGAAGTAAACTCCACCCTCCTTCTTTGGGTAGCTTGGTGATTCTCGAATATGTTTGCCACCTCTATGAGGCCTCCTTGGTGAATGTCCTTCTACAGGTGAATCACTTTGGGTCTCCACTTCATAACTAGATGAAGGATTAGATGCCATAACTGCTGATAGACAAATTGGCTTGAAGAAACAGGTTTTGATGTGTCAAACTGTGGTATACTGTTTTTATGATGTGCTTGATCTCTGTCACCAAGGGGAAAATAGTGAAACAAGGGACTGTTAGGAGAGGGGAAAACTAGTGGGAAATTTGGGAATGTTGGGATAGACTTAGTTAAGAAAGTATGGGATTTTATGGGAATTTTGTATAGGGTTAGGAGTTTTTGTATAGGTTTAGGGTTTGGGGATTTTACATTAGGAAATTTGGGAAAGGGGATTTGGGGTAGGGGATTTAATGAACTTAGGGGGTAGGGGAACTTAGGGAATGATGAAATCAAAAGAAAAATGAGATGAGGGAGTGAACTTGGTGACAAAATAGTGATTCGAAACCCTAGCAGCAAGTTTCCTTGAGGTATTTTAAAAGGTAGGGTTTGATTTTCTTATAGGACAACCACCATAAATTGAATGGAAAACTCCTTTACTAGCATTGGTGAGAGCTTAACTTACTTGTTGAATGAAGAATTTGCAATTTTCGAGCTTCTTTGGAGGAATTTTTGAATGGATTTTAGGCTTTTAAGCCCAATGCGCCGCGCCATCTCTATGCGCCGTGCCAGTGTATTTTTTGCACTATGGGGGGTAGCCGAATGCGCTGCGCCATCTCTATGCGTAGCACAATTTTTGAGGAGCCTTTTCGAGGCCTTCCTGGTGTCGAAATTGGGTTCAAGATAGCTCGTTGGAAATGTATTTGAGTCTACTTTCCAACCCAACTGGAATTTTTCAATTTGGAGTTCAGTTACCCTGTCAAAAGTCAAATCTCTCAAGACTGGTCAAAATGTGCCAAATGAGGTCAGCAGTCTCTCCAAATGTATGTTGACTCTCTTGAGCTAAAACTCTCGGTCGGGATTGATCTCCTGCTCAACCGAAGTAAACTCCACCCTCCTTCTTTGGGTAGCTTGGTGATTCTCGAATATGTTTGCCACCTCTATGAGGCCTCCTTGGTGAATGTCCTTCTACAGGTGAATCACTTTGGGTCTCCACTTCATAACTAGATGAAGGATTAGATGCCATAACTGCTGATAGACAAATTGGCTTGAAGAAACAGGTTTTGATGTGTCAAACTGTGGTATACTGTTTTTATGATGTGCTTGATCTCTGTCACCAAGGGGAAAATAGTGAAACAAGGGACTGTTAGGAGAGGGGAAAACTAGTGGGAAATTTGGGAATGTTGGGATAGACTTAGTTAAGAAAGTATGGGATTTTATGGGAATTTTGTATAGGGTTAGGAGTTTTTGTATAGGTTTAGGGTTTGGGGATTTTACATTAGGAAATTTGGGAAAGGGGATTTGGGGTAGGGGATTTAATGAACTTAGGGGGTAGGGGAACTTAGGGAATGATGAAATCAAAAGAAAAATGAGATGAGGGAGTGAACTTGGTGACAAAATAGTGATTCGAAACCCTAGCAGCAAGTTTCCTTGAGGTATTTTAAAAGGTAGGGTTTGATTTTCTTATAGGACAACCACCATAAATTGAATGGAAAACTCCTTTACTAGCATTGGTGAGAGCTTAACTTACTTGTTGAATGAAGAATTTGCAATTTTCGAGCTTCTTTGGAGGAATTTTTGAATGGATTTTAGGCTTTTAAGCCCAATGCGCCGCGCCATCTCTATGCGCCGTGCCAGTGTATTTTTTGCACTATGGGGGGTAGCCGAATGCGCTGCGCCATCTCTATGCGTAGCACAATTTTTGAGGAGCCTTTTCGAGGCCTTCCTGGTGTCGAAATTGGGTTCAAGATAGCTCGTTGGAAATGTATTTGAGTCTACTTTCCAACCCAACTGGAATTTTTCAATTTGGAGTTCAGTTACCCTGTCAAAAGTCAAATCTCTCAAGACTGGTCAAAATGTGCCAAATGAGGCTGCCTAAAGGCAGAGTGTTGTTGCAGTAAACCTTTGAAGGTCTTCATCAACTCCAAATTGAGCTCACGATAGCTCATTGGAAATATCTTTGCGTCTAGTTATCATTTGACTCATCAAGAAAGTCATTTGGCCAACCAAGCTAGGCGAAAACTCGATTTTTCCAAGGTCATGTCAGAGGTGCATCAATTCTCTCGAGGCAACTGTATTTTTGACATTTATCTAAAACCATGACACCTGTGTAAAACGTGAAGGAGTTTTTTCTTCCTTCTCCTATTTTGGACAAAACCCTCTCTCAATTTTCCCAAATTCATCTTTTCTTGCTCAGAAACATCATTGGAGTAAAACCTATCCCGATGTGTGGAACAATGGATTTGTCGAAATGAAGCGAAGCGAAGGGGATAAGGGGCTCCTAAATTCTTGAGAAAATTTTTGGAAGTAGGGGGGGACATTAGGAAGTAGGGAAAAGTTGAATTTCAAAGATTGATTAAGGGGAAGGGGTCCAAAAGGGCAAATCACAGGCCTAGCCTAGAAAATTGCTAAGTTGTAGCAAGAAACTAGGGTTTGTACGAAAATGAGGAATTTGGGGCATCTCAGTGATGGGAAGTGTTTAATAAGGTACATTGAGGATAGTGGAAGGTGTATGAACATCAGGATACAAGTTTTGCGGATGATTTTACCATCCAAGGGAAATTACCTTGAAAACCCTAGGAGAGGGAAATGAACTTTACCTATGCGCAACTGAAGCATGAACAAGGTGTAAAATGACCTAGTGGAACTTGGCATGATGATGAAAACCCTCTGAATGATGGTACACTCATCTGAATGCTGACATGGACTGACATTTGGACAACTTTGAAATGGGTAAAAGCAAACCCTAGACCTAATACCTAGTGACCAAAGTTTTGCTTGAAGACTCACTGAAATAATAAAATTTGACCTTGACACTCTGAGACCACTTTTTAAGAGCATATTTGATCACTGGAGGAAGGCTGCGAAGAATGACACTAACATTGGCTCCAATGGGGATGGTAGCTCCTTGGAGGTGCCAAGAACTATAGATCTTTGTAAAGTAGACAGTGCCTTCATCCATTGGGCAATGGAGTCAAAAACTCAAGCTGAAATGCATGACTGAAAACTGATGAATTGACGACACAAATTGACTCTCACTCAAATAAAAATTGACTCGATACTTAAACACAATCGACAAACTGGAAAATATGCTCAAAATGGAGCTTATTCAATACAACCTACTCTAGTTGTTCCATTCATCACCTGATCAAGTGAAATGAAACAACCAATGCAACCAAGTAAGTATTCTGGCTTCTGTTTGAATTCTCCACAAGTGCTTGTTTATGAACAACAAGAGAGAACCACTGAAAGGAAACTACCATGAAAACTTGGAAACAGATCCATTGAATGATATGGATTCTCTATCTGCCTCCAAAAACACTGCATAAGGATCTCAAAATTCATTACTTCTCTTCTTCTCATACCATGAATGCAAAATTTGTTTTGAGATTTGTGACAAGACTCCTGCTAAAAATGACAAAGAAACCAGCTGTCGGATCAAATTTATATCAGCACACATTTCAAGCTCACATGTAGTCAATGGAGAAGGACTTGGACTGCAGACATCATCCAACACATCAGCTATTGGATCATGAAAAACTTGAAAAGACTGCTGCGATGTATCCATTGAAACTGTATGACATCCTACTGGCTGTTCATCTTTTTCTTTAGATATATTACGAAGATTCTACTTTATAATAGGTATTTCAGATTCCATGCCTTCATCTGTAATCTGACCTTCAATTGCGTTTGGTGGCTGCAAATCTGGTGCTAGGGAGGGTTTTGTATTCAAAATGATTACATCAGTCATTTCAGGGGAAGATTTCTTATTAACGACTTGCTCAAGAATTTCTCCATCTGTCTCATCCTCAACCTTAAAACTGAGAAATTGTTGACTTCCTACAAGCTGTTCCTTTGAAGATTTGCTATGCAATTTACCCTTCAAAAACTGAAATGATTCAAAACAAAATGGTATGGAATCATCTTGTGTCATTTGATCACATGTGCCAGCTTCCATGTCTTCATCTGCGACTTGGCAAGCAATGGATTTTGGGGACTGCAAAGCTGAATATGAGAAGTCTGGAACAAGGTTTTCATTGCCCTTAAGATGGTCCAAATCAAGACTTGTTGACAGCTGATTTCTGATTGCATGGAAGTTGTCTCTGATGAACTGAAATGAATCAAAGAAAAAAGGTAAAGATCCTACACTTGCTTCACAATTTGCTGCACTTTCCTCGTCATTGTCATAGCTGATATGCATCGGTTGATCACTATACTCAAGCTGTTGAAAGTGAACTTCTTCCTCCCACAAACTAGCTGCTGATTTGTCTGCACTATTAGCTTATGTTTGGAGAACATAATCATCATCATACCATCAAATTGAGGCAAATCATCAGTATAAAACACATCATCAAGCATACATGTCATATCAAGAGATCTCTCTTCTCCAAGATGATCTATAAAACAATCATTATCAGATCTATGACAACTGGGATAAGAAAGAAGATGTTTTGGATCAACAACTTGTTCTTCTTCAATCAACGAGCCATGGGCTTGAACATCATAATCATTCCTTGCGGTGATCTTTTGCATCATCTCTTCCACTGCACTTGCAAAAATGTCAAGCTTTACCTCTAGTGATGTCGATTCCTCCGGATCTATGTTTTTCATCTCTTCTTCCTTCAACTTTTCCCTTCGGAACAACAAATGAGCCTCTACATCTACTGCCCTATTATGCATCTCTTCAAGTGTTGCAAGATTCCTTTCTCTCAGCTGAAACTGCATTTCCGGATCAAAGGCACCCGGGTAGTGCAAGAGAGCGGATCCAAGAGGAGGTATTATATTAACCGGCATCGAAAAATAAACATGGTTAAATCTGGCAGAAAACTGTTGTACTATCTCCCCTGGCTGTCTTTTCAGCTGGTTATACTCTTCTATAATCAAGAAAGGGTTTTTTCTTACCACCCACCTGTTGAGGAAAACTTTGATGAACTGCTGGAAATCTGAGATGCTCGCATCAGGCAAGGTTTTGAACCAACTCTTGACTTTGCCTTGCAAAGAAAGAGAAAAAAGCCTAATACTGACATCTTCTTCATCAACTTCAAAAAGGTTGAGAAATGACTCAAAATTCAATACATGTCTCTCAGCAGTGATGTTGTCGTGTTCACCATCAAATCTTGGTAGATATAGCTCATGATTTTTAGGGAAAGCATGGGATATAGGAGGTAAAATCAGAGGCTTGTATCCATCTGGAATTTTACAAGGTAGTGGGGTATGTACAAAAGGTATAGAATCAGTCTTGGTCTCTTGGGGCTCATCAATTTGAAGACGGTCATCACAAGATTCAGAAGAATGGTCTTGATCAAGCTCAAGGGCATGCAAATATTTGGTATTTGCAATCTTCAAAGGGAAGGAATCAAATGCAGGTCGATGATCTCTTCTCAAATACAATATACTTTGCAAAGCCTTCTTGACATTCTCGGGAAAAGAGAAGAAATAATTTACAACAAAGAAAAAAATGTGTTGGATGAAATTCCAACTTGAATACCTGATCTGTCCATATTGTCCTTTCATGTTTCTGCTAGTCAGGTTCATCCTCCAGTGGAGTCTTTAGATATGATCTCGAAAATGATTTGAAATCGCCAGGTGAATGATTTCAGCCTTTCTGTGTCTGATCGTTGTTCACCATCAATAATTAGATTTAACTTGATACATATATTGGGGTAATCGTTTAGATCAGATGTGCAATTTATAAACTAGACCAGAGATTGACTGAAGCAGCTTTCATGTACTTTCGCTAATGCAAAGCAAAAGCATTTCGAAGGCTACCTGGCTAACTTCAGGCTTCGTTTGTAGTCTATAAAGCTAAACAATGAAAATAAAATTTCTTCCCCAGTATGGTCGCCACTATGCTAGAGCCTAGATTTACCTCAGGCTGAAAAGGTAAGCTTCTAGGTCCACATCAAACCATGCTCATCCTCGTAGCTAGCCCTACAAGGACATGAGAGGGCTCTCTCCGGGTCAATCTCAGGAAAGGATAATCAATGGGGCTTGAGATGACTGAAATAGCTGTCAATCTTAGGCTAGGTATAGATGTAAAAGAGTATAATTGATAAAATAGTGTTTTGTGGGCTCAAAGGTAAAGGCGGATTTTGGGTTCAGGGAATGAGGCACAGTCTTGCAGGGGTTTCAATGGGGCAAGGTAGGCAACTGTATTTGGCACTGTAAATCAAGTGAGGTGGATGGATCAGACTGAGGAGGAGTTGAAGAGGGAAAGGGAAGCCATGGATCCTCTCCAAATAGTGGAAAACATTAAAAGACTAAAGCAAACTTCAAGTAGAGCACTGCACTTCTCAATGTATTCTACTTGCACTCTTGTTTGATTATCTAAGAAGAAATAAAGAGAAATGATACATTAAACACATGAATAAATTCACAAAGACATAAGAAATCACTGTACAAAAACAAATGCCACAGGGATGCCAAAGAATACTACAAATCCTGGTCTCAAATCCTTAGCCAAAATACTGATGTGAGTGTACAATGAAGCTCTAGGCTTTTCTCAAGAGTCCAACCATGGTAATGACTGAAAAAAAACATCATACAGACAAAGCATAGCTCATCCTAGCCTCTAGGGTTCGAGCTCACATGTTTAGGAGCTGATCCAGCTGATTCTAAACTAAGAACTGGAATCTAGGCAACATAACAGCATGCCTTTAGAAACAAGGAAACTGATTCATTCAGTTTCAAACAACCTCTAAACTGATGAATCTACTTCTACAAGTAAAAATCCAAAATATTTACATCATGATCCATCAATATTTATCAAATTACATCATATATTTTCCATTAGGAAAGTGAAAAAGTCAAACTAGGCCAAACTAGGTGAAAAACAGAGCAAAACTGGGTCAAACTAGCAACTTTTCTTGTATGCGCCGCGCCTGATTCTCTATGCATTGTGCCACTTTGGAGCTGAATTTGAGCCCTTTCCCGGAGTCCAAATTGAGCCCATGATAGCGCGTTGGAAAGCCCTTTTGGTCTACTTTCCAACCCAAGTGGAGTTGTTCAATTTGGCCTCCATTTACCACTCCAAAAATCAAAGCTCCCAAGACTACTTCCTGTGTGTCAAAATAGGGGCAATGAGGTCATTTTTTGAGTGTTTTTGACCTGAGGGCTCAAAACCTGCCCAAATTTCTAGGCCATGGACAAGAAAGCATAATCTTTCATGGAAAAGCTAGAAATTCAATGTTTTGTGGATTTGGAGCCCTCTAGCAAAAGCGAGCGCCATGTGGTGCAGCGCATAGGGAGGAAAACCCTGTTTTTTAGTGCAAAAATTTTCAAAATGCAAAAATTGCTCCAAATTTCTTGAAATTTGGGCTAGACCTTCTCTATCAAGAGCTATGATGAGTGAAGGATGCCTCAACCAATATCCAGTGGTGATCATGCTCCTTTTGCCTCTTTTGCCTTTTGGATGCCTTCCTTAGTTTTTCTTTTAAATTTCTTATTCGTGCCTTGCAAACCTTGTTTCGTGCCATGTAGTGAAAAGCCATGTGTCTCAACAATGCTTTGTCTCTATTAGCCTTGTCCAGTAGTCTCTCCAAATGGATGTTGACTCTCTCGAGCCAAGACTCTCGGTCGGCATTGATCTCCTGCTCAAGTGAAGTAAACTCCACTCTCCTCCTTTGGGCAGCTTGGTGATTCTCGAATATGTTTGCCACCTCTACGAGGCCTCCTGGGTGCATGCCCTTCTGCAGGTGAATCACTTTGGGTCTCCACTTCATAATTAGATGAAGGATTAGATGCCATAACTACTAATAGACAAATTGGCTTGAAGAAACAAGTGCCGATGTGTCAAACTGTGGTATACTTTTTTTATGATGTGCTTGATCTCTATCACCAAGGGGAAAATAGTGAAACAAGGGACTGTTAGGAGAGGGGAAAACTAGTGGGAAATTTGGGAATGTTGGGATAGACTTAGTTAGGGAAGTATGGGATGTTATGGGGATTTTTTATAGGGTTAGTAGTTTTTGTATAGGTTTAGGGTTTGGGGATTTTACATTAGGAAATTTGGGAAAGGGGATTTGGGGTAGGGGATTTAATGAACTTAGGGGGATAGGGGAACTTAGGGAATGATGAAATCAAAAGAAAAATGAGTTGAGGGAGTGAACTTGGTGACAAAACAGTGATTTGAAACCCTAGCAGCAAGTTTCCTTGAGGTATTTTAAAAGGTAGGGTTTGATTTTCTTATTGGACAACCACCATAAATTGAATGGAAAACTCCTTTACTAGCATTGGTCAGAGCTTAACTTACTTGTGGAATGAAGAATTTGCAATTTTGGAGCTTCTTTGGAGGAATTTTTGAATGGATTTCAGGCTTTTAAGCCCAATGCGTGGCGCCATCTCTATGCGTCGTGCTAGTGTATTTTTTGCACTATGGAGGGCAACCCAATGCGCCGCGCCATCTCTATGCGTAGCGCCTTTTTGCAGGAGCCTTTTGGAGGCCTTCCCGGTGTCAAAATGGGGTGAAGGATAGCTCGTTGGAAAGGTATTTGAGTCTTCTTTCCCGCCCAACTAGAATTTTTTAATTTGGAGTTCATTTACCTTGTAAAACAATCAAATCTCCCAATACTGGTCAAAATGTGCCAAATGAGGCTCCCTAAAGGCAGAGTGCTGTTGTAGTCAACTTTTGAAGGTCGTTCTCAACTCCAAATTGAGCTCATAATAGCTCATTAGAAATCTCTTTGTGTCTAGTTATCATTTTACTCATCAAGAAATTCATTTGGCCAACCAAGTTAGGAGAAAACGTGATTTTCCGAAGGTCACTTCAGAGGTGCATCAATTCTCCCGAGGCAACTGTATTTTTGACATTTCTCTAAAACCATGACACCTGTGTAAAAAGTGAAGGAGGTTTTTCTTCCTTGGATGATTTTGGACAAAAATCACCCTCACTTTTCCCAAATTCATATTTTCTTGCTCAAAAACAGCATTGGAGTAAAACCTATCCCGATGTGTGGAACAAGGGATTTGTCGAAATGAAGCGAAATGAAGGGGATAAGGGGCTACTAAATTCTTGAGAAAATTTTTGGAAGTAGGGAGGGATGTTACGAAGTAGGTAAAAGTGGAATTTCAAAGATTGAGTGAGGGGAAGGGGTCCAAAAGGGAAAAACACAGGCCTAGCCTAGAAAATTGCCAAGTTGTAGCAAGAAACTAGGGTTTGTGCGAAAATGAGGAATTTGGGGGATCTCAGTGATAGGAAGTGTTTAATAAGGTACATTGAGGATAGTGGAAGGTGTATGAACATCAGGATACAAGTTTTGCTGATGATTTTACCATCCAAGAGAAATTACCTTCAAAACGCTAGGAGAGGGAAATGAACTTTACCTATGCGCAACTAAAGCATGAACAAGGTGTAAAATGACCCAGTGGAAATTAGCATGATGATGAAAACCATATGAATGATGGTACACTCATCTGAATGGTGACATGGACCGAAATTTGGACAAATTTGAAAGGGGTAAAAGCAAACCCTAGATCTAATACCTAGTGACCAAATTCTTGCTTTAAGACTCACTGAAATAACAAAATTTGACCTTGACACTCTGAGACCACTTTGTAAGAGCATATTTGATCACTGAAGGAACGTTGCAAAGACTGACACTAACAGAGTCAACTAAAGATGGCTTAGCTGGATCATAATGATTCAACAAAGGAGGGCTTCACAGGGCAAGATAGCTAAATGAGATACAAATGATAACTTCAAAGGATGAAATGGTCTTGAAAGGGAAGAAGGGCAATTAATAATCCTTCAACAAGATCTCAAGATGAGGGAAAGTGGGTGATCACTAACAAAAAGAAATTAAGAATTCCTTGTTAAATGACCACAATGATAAACTAAGAAGCAGGAAGCAATTAAGAATTCCCTACCTATGATAGTTTGGAAGAAAACATTAAGAATATAAATGATTTTAAAGACAAAATGCAGTTAAGCACTTTTTGAAATATACTTTTTCATTTATCATTCAGATATGAAACACATGTGAAATATTTAAACAAGAGAACTGTTAAAACATAAGATATAGAATACTTATTTGTTCCTCGTTTGACATAGGAATCCTGTAAAAGTCCTTTGCTTTATTACTTTGTCTAGCGAGCCATACAAAAGTTTCTCAACAACACTTTATTCCAGAATAAAGAGTCTACATAAATGTTTAAGAATCCACCCTAAGTACTTCAAATGAGGAAGTACTTATACAAAAATTTACAACAAAATATTTCCTAACTGAGATAGATATATTCTAGGAATACTAAATATATTTTACATAAATATAGAGACAGATGGTCTCGAAAATACAAACTGAAAGTGAACCACTGGCTTGCTGTCCCTGTTTTTGTTGAATGAGCTGGAGGTAGGCCCTATGATTAAGCATCTTGCTATCTTTCTCGTAATTCTGTGCTGGCTTATTGTTTTCATCTTTTCACTGATACTCTTTAACCTGTGACTGATACTCTTTACTTGATTCATCCTCATTCATCTTCTTTTACAAAAGTTGACTATGGTAAATACTTCAATTTACTTTTTACCAAGGTAAATCATAAAATGTATGTCATATCAGTCCACCAGTCATCCCTTGGTATCCTGGTCCTGGTAAGTTTTCTATAGATTTCTTTAGCCTATGTGTATTTTACAAAATTTGGTTGTACTAGAAACAAGTGTTTCAATTCATGCTCAACATAAAAGAGGTTCTCTAAACTGTCATAGAGAACTCTACCTGTAGGTAATGCTTTGGGTGCAGATGAACTAGCAGAGGAACTGGCTTGACTGTTTGCATACTGATCCAATTTTTCAACATAATCCTCATGCCTCATTAACTTATCATTAATGACTAAAGGATTTGGAAGTCCTTTACTCTGTAAGATGCCAAACGTTTCCATAAATTCATCTATGTCTTCTTGCATGTTCTGACATTTTCTTTCTAGGTTTTGCATTAGAGTTATTTTTTTCAATACTTTCTTGATTTCTAGGATAGTTCCAGTTCTATCCTCAATATTCAACTATTCCAATTGATGCCTATTTCTGTTGTTCAGAAAGTTTATTAGCCTGATAGCTTCTTCAAGTTTCCCTCCTAGCTCTTCCTTGGTTTTTTTAATCTCTTGAAGAGCAACTTTGACTAATTCAATATGTTCAAAAATGATTTGTATTGATGACCAAACATCATTGATTGATTGAGTGATGTTGGTCTATAATATTTTCCTGATATCTGTTAAAGGCTTTTCAAATGTGAGATCATTTTCCAGTGTTTTCACTTGTTGAGCCAAGCCTTTATTTTTCCTCACTTCTTCAGCAAAATTGATCTTTGACACATCATATTTCTGCTCTAAGTTAACGATGTTTTCCTTTACCTTCTGGAGCTCAGTGACTTGGAACTTCATTTCCTCCATGGATTTGATCAATTCTTCAGTGCTTTGACTGGAAGTTCCTACCTGTGCTATACCTATACATTTACCTATTACTTCAATGGTTTCAGCAGTTGTCAAAGGGACATTTGGTTTCAGGGTTGTTGCAAGTGTAGAAGGGACTGTTGTGGAAACCACTGGTACTACATTTTGAGGCTGAGAGGTCAACTCACTCTAGTTGCTTTGTAGTGTTTTCTCTAATTCCTATTCTGTCTCCCTTAATTGTTCATTTAGGTCGAGGACCAACTCCATAAGCTCTTCTTCATTCTTCTTTTCAATTACTTCAGTAGTCTGTGGATGCATCATTGGTGGTAATTTTAGTTGCTTTCTCAGGGCAACTATATCTTCATTTTTCTTCTTTATTAGAGCCTCTGCAACTTTTACATCTTTTGAGTTATGGCCCAATCCAATAACCAAATCCTCCAATGATTTGATTCTATTGTATTTTGCCTATGAGGAGGCTCTTTCCAACTATAATTGAGCAGTGGTATTGTTCAGTGAATTTTCCAATCTATGTGCCATCATGGCCTTACTTGTCAATGTTGAATAAACCATTTCCCCCATTTTCTTATGCAATTCTATTTGATCTATGGGGTGAATGTCCTCGGCCAATACCTCAAAATCAATTTTGAGGTAATCTGCAAGTGATTGGGGCTGCTGTACTTTAGGCTTTAAAAAGTTCATCTGCATTTTTCCTGCCTTGATGTCATAAGCTAACATCAACCTGGTTTGATTGGTAAGAGCCATCTTCAAATATTGAGTGTAAGCTTGGGCCTTTAGCTGTTCATTTTTGGCCTTTATTTATTTGAATTTTTCTTTGATGTCTAAGGTCTTGTTAGATGAAGACCTGAAAGATGAAACTTCAATACTTTGATGTCTTTCAAGCTCCTATCTTTGTGAATTGGAAGGTGTCCCACCAAATGGGAATGTATGCTGACTATCTTCACTTCTTTCTTCAATCTCCCTGTTGTTTCTTCAAAAAATTCTTCTTTTGAGTGTGGATTTAGCATGTGCCTCTTAGCACCAGGCTAGTCTGAAGGACCACTGGCAGGGGTAGCTACTTCCCTATCTCTTTTTAATCTCTTTTCCTCATTTAGAGGAGTCTGCAAAATTGGGGGATCTCCCATATTAACTTGAGCCGGATGGCTCTGTGGTTGAGCCTGTTCTTCAGAGATTTCAGGCTGTTTTGACATATCTGATTGCCCTGATGCTGGAGTACTGGTTCCTTGTTATTTCCACTGTGATGATTCTGCAAGGGGTGCACTAGTTTCCTGTGAGTACCTTTGAGAAGTATCTTTTGTAAAGGCACTAGTTCCTGGTGTTGGCTTCTGAGAAGTCCCAACTGGTACCTATTCAAAAGAGTCCAAGTCAAGTCTCTTTTCTAGGTCTTTCATCACATTTTCTACATTGACTTGATCACTATCCATCTCAACAAGAGTTCCTTCCCTCCATTCATCCATATTCGCATATTGCTCTATTTCAGGGATTATGTGATGAAAATATGGTGATAACCTATTTTTGATTCTCCTATCACAAATGAAACTATGTGGGTCATATCTCCAACCAAAACTTTTACTTAATTTCAGGTTTTCTAGGATTTCTTCTACTGCTTTGCCTACGTTTCTATTGTTGTAAGACAAATGGTGATGCAGGAGCATCGGCATTAGCCAGCAATGTGGAGGATTGTCCACATGTTGTGGCTAATCACAGTAAAATTCATTAACTGTTGGGTCGAATTTAGGGCTATTGAGAGGGATAAAACTCCCTAAATAGTTTGTTATTATTTATGTTTGTAATAAATAAAAGATTGTCTTATTTTAGAAAGGGATAAGATTGGTTTGATAGGTGTAGCGAGAGTTATGGAATATGAAATTTCTGTTAGCAATATTAGGAGGACTGATAGATAGTCTTTTTGGAAGGGGAAGTCTATATATAGATCTTGTTAGGAGAAGCGAAAGTTGAGATTGGAGAGGGTTTCCGCTTGGGAGCATTGGGTGATTGTAAAAAGGCCATCGACATGGAATATCTGGCCACGAATATCACTGTTGTATGAATCTTTGTTTATGTGAATATAACTATGATTGCATGGATATGATTGTGACAGTCTTTATTTTATGTGGCGCATAAATATTTTTGGTTACATTAAGTAGTTCACGGTTTGTTGGATTGTATGTGAATTTTAAAGCCTTTAAAGAAGCGTTGTTCATGGTTAAGCCATCGACAAACAACGAGACTGTCGACACATCAAAGACTTCTGCGGATATAATGCGTTGACCATGCGTATGTCAGGTGTGGTAATCGTTGGAAGCAGTGATACATATAGCCAGAGGTATATAGCCAGCGCTGTGTTAAATGTCAATTGTTAATTGTTAATTGTTAATCCGCTTGGCTCTCGTGTTATGATAGATCGCTTTGAATATACAGTTGCAGGTGGGTTTTCCTGAGGATATCCCACCTTGAATTGAATGTTGTCTTCGCAAATTTCTTGAATCCCATCTCAGTTATGTTTAAGTTGTCCGTCATGTAATAGAGTAATCAACGATCACTGGTTTGAACGCATGTATGTGTGTTGATAAAATTACTGTTAAGGGATAACAGGTTTCAAGTAAGTGGGCGTATATACCCAGTGATTTCTCCTTGAAGAGCTGCGCCTTCCTACATGTGTGGTTGTGACATCTATAATTTCGGTTGCAGGCTTGGATGTGATCGACTTATAGAGGTGAACAAAACAGGATAACGCAGAGTCCAAGTTAACATTTGAACAGAGGACGTAGAAAATCGATGTCTCAGAGAAAGGATGGGTTCGGATATCAATTAAGAGGAGATTGATCCACGGCTTTGGCAATTTTACTTTCTGAAATGGTGAAATCATTTTTGGAAATCTAAACAACTGTTGTATTTGTTGATATTAATAATGTGTTAACGTTTTACAGAATGGAATGATTGTAGTCCTGAGCAGAGACAGGGGAGGTACTGTGCAACAACAAAAGAACTTAAGCGTATAGATTCAAATTCAGTCGATCTGTGAGTGAATTGGATTGCGGAAGTATGATTTTGTCACAGTGCTTTTATGGTTAATCAGGTTGTAGAATCCGTGGATATTTATAAAAAGAAAACTGGGCTTGATTTGATAATAGCGCATGTGTCTGTTCGTTGGAATTGCTAATTAAAATATCCAAGCCAATTTAATTTAAATTACAGTCAATATGAAATCGATGCAATTGGCTTAACGCTGCATAGCCCAAGTATGGGTTATTCCCACTAATAGTCTTTTGAATTCATATGATGAATCGAATAATGAATTCGGGAATCCAAGAAGTGTTCTGGATTGTATAGCCTTGTTGTATGTTGACATTTAATAGGCAACAGATGTTTAAGATCCTGGTATTGGCAGGCTCCTGCCTGCATCATTTTTTGGTATCAGAGCTTGGCTCTGTTGAGATTGAAGAATATTTATTTTCTGAATGAAGACAGAAGGTTTTGTTGAATGGCTCTGGGAGAGGATTCAAGTTTTTTTTTTAATTTAGTTAATTGTATGTGGTGAGTGAATGGCGGATTTTGAAACTGATGAAGATGACTGCTGATAGTCATTTCAGAGGTTCTGGAAAAGACCTCAACAGAGGAAGGAAGAGGGAAAATGCCCAGGTAAGTGGCATATGTGAGCAGTTGAC
Source organism: Pinus taeda (assembly GCA_000404065.3). Lineage (NCBI taxonomy): Eukaryota > Viridiplantae > Streptophyta > Pinopsida > Pinales > Pinaceae > Pinus > Pinus taeda. Next base: position 31,404 of record APFE031408364.1, read on the forward strand.
GGATGAAGAGTACGAGCGGGAGAAAGTTGAAATAACAATTCACCTTGAATTGTTAATGGAGTTGTTGCAGGAAAATGTGAAAAATCGGACACATGGTTGGACCATGAGAAAGAGGATGAAGTGGCAGAAGCTACACGCAAAGAGGAAAAGGTTGATAAACATACAATTGGCAGAAGAGCTAAGGAAGCTCGAGCAGATGTTAAGTTGTGGAGAACTCAGAGAGTCTGAGTTAAAAATGGATGTTTCCATTTGTGGCCCAGAACAGGGTGAAAGTCTGGGTAAAGAGATCAAAGAGGAGGATCTCATGAACTATTTGGATAGTTCAGAAACATTTGAAGATCTGTTGGCGAGAAAATCAGATGAGGCTATGCAGTCTTGCAATTTTTCTCACAGTTTATGTATGTTTGCAGAATGCGCAAAAGATGGTGAGCAGTCCGATGGAACTGTCACAAAGGAGAATGAAACGTTTGAGGTAAAGTCCCGTAGAAAATTCCTTTCAGAGAAGGAAGGTAACGATTTATCACAACAGGAGAAAAGTGGAAACGCCGAAGAAAAATTCCAAGGTAAACAAATGTATTTGTTTAATGAAATTGCTTATGAAAGTTTTCGATGTAATGATGCTGAAACCAAGATAACTCAGGAAGATTACCAGAGTAAAGGTAGTGATGAAGTGCTAAAAAGATTTCAGAGGGAAATCGAGTTTTTGGAACGGTGGCTAAAGGAACCTGATGGAGGAGGAAACCCTGTTGAATCTGATCCAGGAGAAATTACTGTTAATGTGCATGATCGAAATGAAATATTTTTAACATTTATGGAGTTGAATGAATGTTATAAATTTTCAAATAATGATGTAACTGTAGGTACAGAAAACGACATTGACAGATATGATGTCGAAATCAGAGGAATCGAGCAGAAGTTATTTGGTAGTGAAATGGAAGATCAAAATCCACAAGGAAGTTGGGTCTCTAGGGACATTAAGGAAACCGTGAATCAGCAGGATGAAGGCGAAAGCGGCCAACAATTCGAAACAAGATCTATTGAAATCCAGAAAGTCAATAATGGGAGATTGATGCCTGAAGCATCAAAAGAGACCGAAAGGTCCTCTTTGTTTAAAACTAACAATTTATTGGTGAATGCAGGTATTGTCACCGGTGCTGAGAAACATTTGACTCAGTTGAGCAGTCAAATGAAAGGAAAATAAATTCTTTGTTCCAAAAGACAAGCATGGGATCCAGGAGGACATAGAACAGAAATGCATGATCAGGAGATCATGGTTAATTTAAACTTCAGGAGTCTGATGCAGGAGCATCGGCATTAGCCAGCAATGTGGAGGATTGTCGACATGTTGTGGCTAATCACAGTAAAATTCATTAACTGTTGGGTCGAATTTAGGGTTATTGAGAGGGATAAAACTCCCTAAATAGTTTGTTATTATTTATGTCTGTAATAATAAAAGATTGTCTTATTTTAGAAAGGGATAAGATTGGTTAGATAGGTGTAGCGAGAGTTATGGAATATGAAATTTCTGTTAGCAATATTAGGAGGACTGATAGATAGTCGTTTTGGAAGGGGAAGTCTATATATAGATCTTGTTAGGAGAAGCGAAAGCTGAGATTGGAGAGGGTTTCTGCTTGGGAGCATTGGGTGATTGTAAAAAGGCCATCGACCTGGAATATCTGGCCATGAATATCACTGTTGTATGAATCTTTGTTTATGTGAATATAACTATGATTGCATGGATATGATTGTGACAGTCTTTATTTTATGTGGCGCATAAATATTTTTGGTTACATTAAGTAGTTCACGGTTTGTTGGATTCTATGTGAATTTTAAAGCCTTTAAAGAAGCGATGTTCATGGTTAATCCATCGACAAACAGCGAGACTGTCGACACATCAAAGACTTCTGCGGATATAATGCGTTGACCATGCCTATGTCAGGTGTGGTAATCGTTGAAAGCAGTGATACACATAGCCAGAGGTATATAGCCAGCGATGTGTTAAATGTCAATTGTTAATTGTTAATTGTTAATCCGCTTGGCTCTCGTGTTATGATAGATTGCTTTGAATATACAGTTGCAGGTGGGTTTTCCTGAGGATATCCCACCTTGAATTGAATGTTGTCTTCGCAAATTTCTTGAATCCCATCTCAGTTATGTTTAAGTTGTCCGTCATGTAATAGAGTAATCAATGATCACTGGTTTGAACGCATGTATGTGTGTTGATAAAATTACTGTTAAGGGATAATGGGTTTCAAGTAAGTGGGCGTATATACGCAGCGATTTCTCCTTGAAGAGCTGCGCCTTCCTACATGCGTGGTTGTGACATCTATAATTTCGGTTGCAGGCTTGGATGTGATCGACTTATAGAGGTGAACAAAACAGGATAGCGCAGAGTCCAAGTTAACATTTGAACAGAGGACGTAGAAAATCGATGTCTCGGAGAAAGGATGGGTTCAGATATCAATTAAGAGGAGATTGATCCACGGCTTTGGCAATTTTACTTTCTTAAATGGTGAAATCATTTTTGGAAATCTAAACAACTGTTGTATTTGTTGATATTAATAATGTGTTAACGTTTTACAGAATGGAATGATTGTAGTCCTGAGCAGAGACAGGGGAGGTACTGTGCAACAACAAAAGAACTTAAGCGTATACATTCAAATTCAGTTGACCTGTGAGTGAATTGGATTGCGGAAGTATGAGTTTGTCACAGTGATTTTATGGTTAATCAGGTTGTAGAATCTGTGGATATTTATAAAAAGAAAACTGGGCTCGATTTGATAATAGCGCATGTGTCTGTTCGTTGGAATTGCTAACTAAAATATCCAAGCCAATTTAATTTAAATTACAGTCAATATGAAATCGATGCAATTGGCTTAACGCTGCATAGCCCAGGTATGGGTTATTCCCACTAATGGTCTTTTGAATTCATATGATGAATCGAATAATGAAGTCAGGAATCCAGGAAGTGTTCTGGATTGTATAGCCTTGTTGTATGTTGACATTTAATAGGCAACAAATGTTTGAGATCCTGGTATTGGTAGGCTCCTGCCTGCATCAAATGGGCCTAGGGGATCCTTAATTCTCAGATCTGCTTTCTTTTTGGCCTTGGTAAAATGAATCTAATCAGAGTTTATCATTTGCCTATAATATTTCAATGCAAAAAACCTCATAGGAACATATTTTGGTAGTTTGAATGGAGGAAGTTCACAACCATAAACTCTGATCTCTATGTGATTCTGGTACAACTACCAGTCACCTACCTTGTACTGTTTGGAAGCTGAAGGATTCTTTTGATTTCATCACTAATCCTAGGAGGAGGATTTCCTGTCAGCATGGTGGTCATTGGGTGGACAAACTAGTCAATGAATTCATTGTATGAATAAGGACAAGCAAAAGAATGGTGGAAAGTAGAAGTCCAAAAAATGACCGATTTGGGATTACCCCTTGTGTCAAGTTTATTTACAGAAAATGGGAACTTGTCTGACTGATAGTAAAGGATAAGATGATATATGAATGTGGAATACTTGAATACTTTTTCATTTTCCAGCCTCAGGAACTAGTCATGTATTTTCTCAGCAATGAATGCAGCATAGTTATACTTGATAGCAGGAGGTTGATCAGGGGTAAAAATGGACATTAAAACTATGGTCAATTCATCCACATATTCACTAATATTGAAACCCATGACTGCAATTATCATATCAATTATATTTTTGCCTATCTGTATGAAGAAAACTGACAAATAGGGAGGGGGATTTTTGGGTTGATGCTACTTATCCATAAAAGTCTGGCAAAGGCAACTGAGTTAAGACTGGGACAATTTACATGATTTCTCTAGCAAATCTCCAAGGGAAATGGGGGTGAGGTCTTCACTGGGCTAAAACTGAAGCATCTCATTGATTGAGTCTGCAGTAATTGTGAAGAGAATAGTTTGATTGGAGGATATTACTGCTCTAAGGTTGGGATCATAATTAGAATGACACTGATGGATAATGTAAGGGAAAATGCGCGCAGAGGGGAGAAAGTATATTGGGAGATTTTATTCTCAAAGTCCTATGGTATCATATCCATTCAAGTAATTGTCCCGACATTGGAAAAATACTTTTAGATGGTCTTGGTCGGTATCAAGGTCTTTTATTTGAAAATATTTATCTGCTAAGGGCAGATAATCCAAATCATGGTGAGGGCCGCACGGTTTCCATTCTGGTTCTTGTGGATTCAGATAGGAAACTGGGTTTTTTATGTGAAATTGGTGAAACAGAGGGTCTTGGGAAACTTGAATTCTTAATGTAGTAACAAAATTATGGTGAAATTTGGGTTTTTTCCAATTAATTACATAGGAAAGCAAGTATTCGCAGGGTTTCTGGACGGAAGCTGGTAATACATGTTTTCAATGACGAGCAATGGAATGCAGGTTCACTGGGTGTGAATGGCGGACTTGGAACGACGTCGACTGCAAGTTTGGGGGTGGCTGACAGTTGGGTGCACGAGCTGGTTGATTTTCATTGTTCAGGTTGCTGCATGCATGCGTTCACAGAATAGGACGACAAACTAATTATCTTTGTTTTTTACGCAAATTCAACTTTTGGTGAGTTTGGAATTTGTACAGGTGGCGTCAGTAGGCAAAATATTTGATGTTTTGTCGGTAGTGGGAGGTGGTAAGAGGTTTTCATCGCACTGCTATTGGAGGGGAGGCTATATTTGGGCACGATCGCGCAATTCCATACGATGATCGACATATGGCGATCGCACTATTTAGAAAACCGCTCGCCGTCACACGCTAAAGTTCAGTCATGGAGACCCGTGCGATATGCAAGATAACCGTCAGATCTGTGGGGTCCGAACGGAAAACTATCGGGGAGGTGAGGTGGCTGAAGTTTCATGGAGGGTGGGCCCAACATAATTAAGGTTTTTTTAATTACATCGAGTGTGATGTGATTGGTTACAGAGTTATTAATTAATCTTGGTGACTAATTAATCCTCATGGCATGGATTGAGCTCTTAATTAACTACGGATTAGTTAATTAATCCCATTTATCGACTGTATTATGGTCATATTTAACTGAGGGGCGAGATATACAAGAATTTGGGGTTTTTTCATATTTATAATAATATGTGAGTGGGTAAATTTTATAGGGGAATTATATAATAATTACATTAGTGGTTAATATGACTATGAATATGAAGTGCGCTAAGTTTGAAACATTTTCATGTATATTTAAAACTTAGGCTAAGTGAACATGGGGGTTTATATGGAAAATATTTTAATTTCCCTAAGTAAAATAGGATTTTACTTAGGAAAAAATTTATTAGAGGGATGAATACTTATGAAGGGGGGTGAATATTGATGAAGGGGTTTAAGTACTTAGGCATTATAAATTATTGGGTCGGGGTCTAGTCCCTCCAATAGTCAGAGAAATGCTCTGAGCCCCTCTAACTTGATAAATACCTTGGCACTTTAGGGGAAATTAGTGAAAATTTAGGGGAAATGAGTAGGGAAGTTAATTATTTTTTATTTTTCTTACTTGATGTGCCTTCCATGGGATACATGCCTTTGCCTTGTGATGACAGCGAAAGATTTACACATTTAGACTTATCATTCACCACATATTATTTCTGCACTCATCGTCTACCTACCCTACCTACTTAACCTAGCATTTTTACTTCTTTATTAGGGTGCATTTAGACTGGCAAACCTTATAAAACTTTCTTTTCTTTTACATGGTGGTGCCTATCTAAGTCTACACTTATTACATCCAAGGGCTCAGATTAAACTGTTGAGCTCCTTTTTTCACTCTACCTATCTACTTATCTACCAAGATTACTCTGTTTGGTCAGATCTTATTCTCTATTTCTACAACATGAAATTGAAAATATGAACTAGCCAAGCTTAAACTGTTTGACTATTCATGCATTGTGGCATAAGTGACAAGTTGCACACAATTTTATTATAAAAAAGTAAAAAGTAGTGGCATTTAGACTTGCACACTTTCCTGGTCTTCCTTTTTGTTGGGGTTCATTTTCTTTCATTTTTTGACCTCTTTTTATTTCTTTTGACCCCTTGATTTTTCTTTTAGGGTATACCTTCTTTACATTTTTTAATTTTATTTTTTATTTTTTACAAATATAGAAAACCTTTGCAACAAGTAAAGGTATGAACATATTACAAAGCTAAACCAAGTCAATCATAATATATGACACATATTGGTATAGGGGCATAACACCTGTCTTCCAAAAACTTGAAGGGGAATACTCTCCTCATTTCGTCTTTGTATCTAGCCTTGATGTAAGGCTCATAGTACTCCCTATCAATATCCTGACCTTTGTTACATTTTTCACCCACATTTGGAATACCTGTAACCTCTGAGATGACAGCTGGTGATATGGTGAATGTTATTCCGGTAAGGGTTACTTCATTAATGTGCAAATGTGTCACAAACAACCTTGCCAACTCATGATGAAATTTTACTCTTTCTATCATTTCACAAAAATCAAAGCATGACTGGTGTTTAAAGCAAGAAATGGCAAGTGGACAGGCTTGCAACTCCCTCAAACTAGTGGGCTTCTCTCTGTTAATCCTTCCACATTTATTAGGCTTCCTTTGTTGTATGTTTCTCTCCCTGGAACTGTCACTAAGGGTGTCTTCTACAAACTCATACTCATTGTCTCTTTCCATTGCTTTTGGTGGCTGTGAACACTTGTGGTCAATGATGGGAAGGGTGGATGAAATAAAGATGAGTATGAAGAGATTTTATGGATGAGTAGGGTTTTAGGGAGTGTGAATGGGATTTGTAGGGTTTGGGGATAGTGTAAGTGGGAATGTGGGAATGGGGAAAATGTATGAGGGGAATGGGATTTAGGAAATAGGTAAATGGGAATGGGGTTTGGTCTAGGGAATAATGGCAAGTATAGGGTAAGTAAAACAATGTAGAGATGATGAGAACGAAGGTTTCACCATAGAGGCTAGGGTTTTAATTTTAAAAATGCTAAATACCAAGCTTAGCAATCAAAACCCTAGATCATAAGATAGGAGTAATGTACTTAATTGTTAGAGAGAGGAACTGAAGGTTTCGAGGTGAATTGGCAACTTGGGAGAGTTTTGGGCTTGGCTAGACAGATATGCAATGCCTCACACAGGTGTGCAGCACCTCCTAGATGTGGAGCGCCTGTGCAATTTTACACTGGAAAACCTTGCCAGGTGCGCAACACCTCCCGGATGTGCAGCACCAACCTCAGATGCATAGCGCCGGCCAAAATTTCTCCAAAAATGCAGCAACTACACTCTTTTGCTCAATTACACTTAAAAATCGCCTCTTAGCTCTCCTTTTAGCACTTTAACTTCAACATTAGCATAATGAAATTATCAATAGAGATATGGCTTTATATGGCTTTCACTTTTTGATTTTTGATGGTGAAAACCCACTTTTATAATGTATATGTGCTTTTTCAAATACTCTGTTTTCTAATGCTTGGTCTTCTTGCTTTGATAGGTGGACTGATGCTCAAATTTTTTGACTTTTGTAGTGGCAGGTACTTGGAAATATCACCGGGTGACCAGGAGTAGCATGGAACCATTTATTACATATGAGAACAATAAAATAACATCAAATTTAAATATGAAATACAAATGCTCTGTTTTCACCTCAAAACTAGTTTTGAGGTGAGAACTTCATTAAGCTTACAACTTAACAAATTTTGACTTTTCTGATCATTATTAACCTCCTCATGTCTTTGCTGACCATTATTAGTAATAATCACTTAAATTTGACCATCGAGGAAACCCTAGACCTAATGAGACCAAAACCCTATGTAATTGATGAAATAGACTGAAAATGAGCATAAACCATTGACTGAAAGGTATGAAAGGAGGTCAGCAAGTACATATCATGAGGAAAAAACTGAAATGAACCCTACCATTAGTAGATCCATGACCTAATGGAATGCAACCTCATCAGAATGGGACTCCTAGTATGAAATGCAAAAGAGTAAATTTTGATCATTGATGGCAGTGTGAAGACACTGACACTAACATTGGCTCCAATGGGGATGGTAGCTCCTTGGAGGTGCCAAGAACCATAGATATCTGGGAACATGTAGACTAGTGCCTCATCCATTAGGCAATACAGTCAAGACACTTCAAAAACTGAAATTGACACTGTGAAAACTGACTCTAAAAATGACTGAACCATGCTCACTTCTGTGAGCTTATTAATCGCACCCTACTCTAAGTGATACATTCCTCACCTGATCAAGTGAAATGGAACAACCAATGCAACCAAGTAAGCATTCTAGCTGCTATTTGAATTCTTTACAAGCGCTTGTTTATGAGCAAGGCGAAAGAACTATTGAAAGGCAACTCCCATGAAAACTTGTAAACAAACCCAAATTTTCCCAGATTAAATAATACGAATTCTCTATCTGACTCCAAAAATATTGCATAAGGATCTTGAAATTCATATGAAATGGGACTTAGCTCATCCAATGGATTACTTTTCTTCTCCTCATGCCATGAATGCAAACTTTCATCTGAGCTTTGTGATGAGACTCCTGCTGAAAATGACAAAGAAACCGCCTGCCAGATCAAGTTTGTATCAATATTTTTTCCAAGCTCAAAGTTAGCTAATGGAGAAGGACTTTGACTGTAGATATCATCCAACACATCAGCTATTGGATCGTGAAAAACTTGAAAAGACTGTTGCAACTCATTTTATATTGTTTCCAATGAGATTGCATGATTTTTTATAGGGTGCTCATTTGAAGATATACTATGCAAATTTCCCTTCAAAAACTGAAATAATTCAAAATAGAATGGTATGGAATCATCTTGCATCATTTGATCATATGTTCTAGCTTCCAAATTTTCATCTGCGACTAGACATTCAATGGCATTTGGGGGCTGCAAATCTAGATATGAGAAGTCTTGAACAAGGATTTCATTTCCCTCTAGATGGTCCAGATCAAAATTTATTGACGGTTGATTTCTGATTGTACGAAATTTGTCTCTGATGAACTGAAATGAAGAAAAACAAAAAGGCAAATATCCTTCACTTACTTCAACATTTGCTGCACTTTCCTCCTCACTTCCATAGCTGATATGCAATGGATAATCACTGTATTCGAGATGCTGAAAGTGAACTTCCTCCTTCCACAAACCAGCTGTTGATTTGTCTGCAAGACTAGCTTCTATTTGGAGAACATAATCATCATCATAATGATCAAACTTAGGCAAATCATCAGTATAAAACACATCATCAAGCATACATGTCAGATCAACATATATCTCTTCTGCAAGACGATATATAAAATAATCATTATCTGATCTATGAGAACTGGGATATGAAAGAAAATGTTTTGGATTAGCCACTTGTTCTTCTTCAATCAACGAGCCATGGTCTTGAACATCATAGTCTTTCCTTGTGGTGATCTTTTGCATCATCTCTTCCACTGCACTTACCAAAATGTCGAGTTTTACCTCTAAAGATGTCGATTCCTCTGGATCTATGTTCTTCATTTCTTCTTCCTTCAACATTGCTCTTATGATCAACAGATTAGCCTCTACATCTACTGCACTATTTTGCATCTCTTCAAGTGTTGTAAGGTTCCTTTTCCTCAGATGAAACTCCATTTCCAGATCAAAGGCTTCCAGGTAGTGTAAGAGAACGGATCCAAGAGGAGGTCTTATATTAATAGGCATCGAATAATTAACTTGGTTAAATCTGGCAGAAAACTGTTGTACTGTCTCCCCTGGTAGTATTTTCAGTTGGTTATACTCTTCTAGATTCAAGAAAGGGTTCTATCTGATCATCCACTTGTCAAGGAAAACTTCGACGAACTGCTGGAAATCTGAGATGCTCGCATTAGGCAGGGTTTTGAACCAACTCTTGAATTTGCCTTGCAAAGAAAGAGAAAAAAGCCTAATATTGGCATCTTCTTCATCAACTTCAAAAAGGTCAAGAAAAGACTCAAAATTTAGTACATGTCCCTCAACAGTGATGTTGTCACATTCACCATCAAATCTTGGTAGATATAGGTAATGAATTTTAGGGAAAGCATGGGATATAGGAGGTAAAATCAGAGGCTTGTATCTATCTAGAATTTTACAAGGTATAGGAGTATGTACAGAAGGTGTAGAATCAATCTTGGTCTCTTGAGGCCCATCGGTTTGAAGACGATCATCATAAGATTCGGAAGAAAGTTCTTGATCAAAATCAAAGGCATGTGAACATTTTGTATTCATAATCTTCAAAGGGAATGAATCAAATGTAGGTCTAGGATCTTTTCTCAAATACAATATACTTTGTAAAGTCTTCTTGACGTTCTTAGGAAAAGAGAAGAAATAATTTATAACAAAGAACATGATGTCTTGGATGAAATTCCAACTTGAATACCTAATCTTTCCATATTGTCCTTTCATGTTTCTGCTAGTCAGGTTCATCCTCCAGTGGAGTCCTTGGATCTGATATCAAAACTAATTTAGAGTCGCTAGGTGAATGATTTTAGCCTTCCAATGTCTGATTGTTGTCCACCATCAATAATCAGATCTAAACATGATACATTTTGCTGAGGAACATAAAACTATGCTCCCTAGTATGGTCGCCACTATGTTAGAGCCTAGATTGACCTCAGGCTAAAAGAAGGAAATCCTAGGATAACCACAAACCAAGCTTAACCTCGTAGCTAGCCCTACCAGGTTGGGAGAGGGATTTCTCCTTGTGAATCTCAGTCAAGATGACTGGATCAGATATGGATTTTAGGCTAGGTATAGTAGCTCTAGGTTTTTGGATTTATTTTGTTGGTTTTGTTGTTGGATCAAATGGAGCAAGTAGTTTGGGTCCGGGAAATAAAGTCAGGATGCAGGGTGTTCTATGGGGTGAGGTAGGTAGGTGTTTTGGCACTTGAAATTGAGTGAGATGAGAGGTCTAATACTGGCGAGGAGCTAAGGATGGCATGCAAAGATCATGTATCCTTCTCAAATAGTAGAAAACATCAAAAACTGAATGGTTTCCCAAGGCAAAGCACTGTAAACAATGAATTCTACCTATCTATCTTGATATCATTCAGCTAGAATAAATGAATTAGATTTTGGCACACATAAAACATGAGAAAAATTGATAACAGAAGAAGAAACCATGCAAAAGCACCATACCACAAGTATCCCATAAAGATAGTTGCAAATCCTAGTTTATTTCCTTGCCAAATTGCTGATAAAGGTGTACAATGTAGCTCAGAGCATCCAAGAGAGTCCAACCTTTGCTAATGATAGAAAAATACATAATATAGACATCAAACCACCTATGCTAGCCATCATGGGTCGAAACCAAGAGAAAAGGAGCTGTTACAACCATTTCCAAATAGGGACCAGGAATATAGGCAGTGGAACAACTTGCCTCTATAAGCATGGAAACTGATTCATTGACCCCCAAACCACCTCAAACTGATGAATCTACCTCTAAGATCATTTCACTATTAAATTTACATACCAAGGCATTAATTACAATCATAAAATCATCCATGACGAGAGAGAAAATCAACTAGCAGTGAAAGTAGGAGAAAATTTGATTTTCTGGCAAACTGGCTAGATGCGCAGCACCATTTTCCACCCACTTTTGGAGGCCTTTCCCTTATCCAAATTGATCCCAAGATAGCTCATTGGAAAGGTATTCTTTTCGAGTTATTTTTGCATTTGGAGGTCATTTTCCCCCTCAAAAATGAAATCTCCCAAGGCTTCTTCTGTGTATCCAAAAAGAGGCAGAGAGGTCATTTTTTGGTAGTTTTTTGACCTTTTGGTGACCTAGTTTTGCCCCAAATTGCTGAAATTTTCTAGGTTTGATTCTCTCATCATGTTGAATCCAAATATATAAGCCTTTCCTCCAAAAATTACTCCAGGGAAAAGCACAACGCCGGTGGCACTACGCATCTAGGCCAATTTCCTGTTTTCAAAAGTTCAAAATTTGAAAAAGACAAAAAAACATCAGAACTTGCCCAAATTTGGTATGGGACACCACCATTAGTTTCTTTGATGGGCTATTGAGGCTTCAACCAAGATTTTCAACTTATCTTGCTCCTTTTTTCTCTTTAAATCCTTCCTCAACCTATCTTTAAGCTTCGTAATCCTCATGTTACAGATTTTCTTGTTGATCAGGTAATGGTAGGCCATGTGGCAAAACATCTTCTTATCCCTGTTTTCCTTCTCAATCAGCCCCTCAAGATGTCTGTTGACCCTCTCAAGACAAATTTCCCTAGAATTCTCAATTTCTTTATCTTTTCTCTTTTTTCTTTGCCTCTTCGCTTCCTGGTCACTTGGCCTCTTTGCATGTTTGTTTTCAGTATCTCAAGCTCCATGCGATCTTGTTTGTCACTCAGCTATTTGTTTTCCTATTCCAAGTACTTAATGACAAACTTGGCTCTCTCAAGTTTATCTGACAAAGCTTGAATTTGAGCCTCCCTCTCTTGAATAATAATGTCCTTGACAGTTTCTTCATCTTGAGCTTCTAGGTCAATGATATCATCTCCATGATGAGTAAAATGTTGTTGTGGCTCCTTATGCTCAATGAGATTAAATTCTCTTTCTTGCTCCTCACTAAGATCCTTCTCTTGCATCTTTTTCTTTCCCTTACTTTTGCCCTTGCTTTGCTACTCAACCTGTCCCTGTTTTGCTGAAGAAGAAGGCAAAGCCCCTTCCACACCTTGTGGAGATAGCATTTGCCTGTGGCCTGATGACAAAGGCGATACCCTTTCCACACCTAGTGGAGATAATACTTTCCTAGTAGCTGTAAAAAGTTCCCTAGTGCCCCTCTTATATGTCACAAACACTGGCACTCCAATAGTTTCAGCCTCTTTGACCTTTTCATGTCCTGAAGGCCCACCTTCTTCATGATGTGTTGATGAAAAGATTTGTGGGCCTTTGAACATCTCATGAGAAATGAAAGTCTCCCATGGCATGTTAAGAAGGTTCAGTTGATGTAGAACAATGATTTAATCAAAGAATAATGCAAAATGCTATTCAATTGTTGGGGGTATGGCTTCCTCTTTACAATATGTGCCATCTTCTCAATGTTTCTAAACATGAAGTAAGGGATATTCATCATTCTTACTCTAGTGAAATGCATTATAAGTCTAATATGGTAGGCGTACAACCAGGAGAACCTACCTTCACAAGTGAAGTACATGATAATGATTTTCATCAATGGAGAAAACTTGTCTTCCAAAAACTTGAAGGGGAATACTCTCTTCATTTTTTCTTTGTATATAACATTGATGTAAGGCTCATTTTACTCCCTATCAATATCCTGACCTTTGTTCCATTTTTCACCCACATCTAGAATACATGTAGCCTCTGAGATGACAGCTAGTGATATGGTGAATGTTATTCTGGCAAGGGTTACTTCATTATTGTGCAAATGTGTCACAAACAACCTTTCCAACTCATGATGAAATTTGACTCTTTCTATCATTTCACAAAAAACAAAGCATGACTAGTGTTTAAAGCAAGAAATGGCAAGTGGACAGGCCTGCAACTCCCTCAAACTAGTGGACTCCTCTCTAATAATCCTTCCTCCTTTATGAGGCTTCCTTTACTATATGTTTCTCTCCCTGGAACTATCACTAAGGGTGTCTTTTTCAAACTCATACTCACTATCTCTTTCCATTACTTTTGGTGGTTGTGAACACTTGTGGTCAATGATGGGAAGGGTGGATGAAATAAAGATAAGTATGAAGATATTTTTATGGATGAGTAGAGTTTTAGGGAGTGTGAATGGGATTTGTAGGGTTTGGGGATAGTGTAAGTGGGAATGTGGGAATGGGGAAAATGTATGAGGGGAATGGGATTTAGGAAGTAGGTAAATGGGAATGGGGTTTGGTCTAGGGAATAATGGAAAGGATAGGGTAAGTAAAAAAATGGAGAGATGATGAGAACTAAGGTTTCACCTAGAGGCTAGGGTTTTAATTTTAAAAATGCTAAATACCAAACTTAGCAATCAAAACACTAGATGATAAGATAGGAGTAATGTACTTACTTGTTAGAGATAGGAAGTAAAGATTTCAATGTGAATTGGCAACTTGGGAGAGTTTTGGGCTTGGCTGGAAAAATGTACAACGCCTCACACAGGTGTGCAGCGCCTCCTAGATGCATAGCGCCCGTGCAATTTTACACTGGAAAACCCTGCCAGGTGCGCAACACCTCCCAGATGCGCAGGGCTGGTCAGAATTTCTCCAAAAACGCAACAACTACACTCTTTTGCTCAATGACACTTAAAAATCACCTCTTGGTTCTCCTTTTAACGCTTTGACTTCAACATTAGCATAATGAAATGATCAATAGAGATATGGCTTTATATTGCTTTCACTTTTTGATTTTTGATGGTGAAAACCCACTTTTATAATGTCTACGTGCTTTTTCAAATACTTTGTTTTCTGATGCTTGGTATTCTTGCTTTGATAGGTGGAATGATCCTCAAATTCTTTGACTTTTGCAGTGGCAGGTACTTGGCAATATCACCGAGTGACCAGGAGTAGCATGGAACCATTTATTACATATGAGAACAATAAAATTACATAAAATTTAAAAATGAAATACAAATGCTCTGTTTTCACCTCAAAACTAGTTTTGAGGTGAGAACTTCATTAAGCTTACAAATTAACAAATTTTGACTTTTCTGATCATTATTAACCTCCTCATGTCTTTGCTGACCATTATTAGCAATAATCACTAAAATTTGACCATGGAGGAAACCCTATACCTAATGAGACCAAAACCCTATGTAATTGATGAAATAGACTGAAAATGAGCATAAACCATTGACTGAAAGGTATGAAAGGAGGTCAGCAAGTACATGTCATGAGGGAAAAACTGAAATGAACCATACCATCAGTAGAGCCATGACCTAATGGAATGCAACCTCATTAGAATGGGATTCCTAGTATGAAATGCAAAAGAGTAAATTTTGATCACTGATGACAGTTTGAAGACACTGACACTAACACGTTCTTTGCTTCTCCAACTGACATTTTTCTTGGCTACCTGCTTGTTGGATTATCTCTTTTAGCACAATAGGGACTCTTGTAGTTTTTCTTAAGCAACCTTCCAATATCACTCAGATTTGAAATAAACTAATGATTTATCTTATTTGATATATTACAACAATCCTTGAACCCTGATACTAAAAATTGGAGATAGAGAGACGTTATAGATACTTTGATTGGTTTTCTTTAGAAATATTATTTTTCTGTAAATTAGGTTTTACGGTTTAACATCTTTTATTTCGGTTGTGTGTTTTCCTTTCTTGACAAGATAGCATAGAGGTGTTCAAGTGTGATTTCATTTCATTGAAGATAATGTAGAAGTGCACAAGTAACCTATATTTTCATGTCATTTTCCTTTCAACAAGTTATTTCCTGCAATTACAATTTTTCTTTAGCATAGATTAGTCAACTTGGTCTATGTACATCTATCTTTCATTTCATTATTTCCACCTACATAGAAATTAATGAGAGAAAGATATAATTGCTACTACACATAGAGTGTCGACCATTCTTAAGTTTCTACAAACACCAGGTTAACAATTAACTTTAAATCCCTTTTGCGTTGCAACATTGTTTTAGAAATACTTAGGGCCATCAATCTCAAAGGAATTTCAAAATTCTAAAGTCGATGAAGGCCCCTATTTTGTACTAGTGAAATACTTCACGCCACATATAAGTGTTTTCCATCATTTTTTTCAATACAAAATTGATGTTGTAAGGTAATGTCATTACACTATTTAGTGCATTTTTCTTCACCCTACTATCCCATGATAAATCTTTTCATGTCAATAGTTTCTTCCAACATTTGAAAATTTATGATTTCTTGACAGTTCACGTAATGATGGAAGGATCCCAATGTTTTTCCTCTTCAATGTCATTTAAAAGTGACTAAAAAAATGATCAATATGATCATGAGTGTGCTCAACAAGAAGGACACCAACTTTTACCTTTGAAATATTCCCAATCCAACAAGCATGCTTAGATATCCTAATGTAATTTGATTTTCTTTCATGACCAGTGTTCTATAATTGTAAATAAACAACTTAAGGAATATTAGTGGACAAATGAGTGAGCACATGATGAATTATGGTGATGGTAAAATTTGCATCGTTATAAATACTTGTAGTTGTGAAGTAAATCCTTGGGAACATTTTTCTATTAAAAACCATACAATCAACCAAGTGAAATTGAACATAATTTCCATCTTGTAATTTTTTTGGTTTGCAAAAGAAATTGGCAGAAGTATTTTCTTTTAATCTATCCAATAAATTATCAATCATAAATATTTATTTGGAATAACATAATACTTATTTTCGAAGCCTATATAACTTTTCCCTTTCATTTTATTATTGATTGTGATGCTCTTGATGTGTTTTGAAAATGGAATATGCACATAACATAAAAAATATTAATAGTACATTTTCATAGTTGATGACTATTCATTTATAACAAATAATGTTTTAAATACATACCTCTTTCTACCATTTCAAATTTATCCCTTTTTTATGTTTAAAAGAAGCATATGCACCACAAAACCCCATACATCATTTTTAGGAATATAGACATTGTTGAATTGTTTCTTCCATACTCTTCTAAAATATACATATGTAATGAAATTACCATTTTCTTTAGCACCTTTAACTTATTCTTTTATAGGTTTCATATCTCTTATCTCAAGAAGTTATATTGAATATGTGCCGTATTTCTATTTTTCATACACTCTTGTTGTTTGGAAATAACTAATGCCATCCATGACAACATAATGTTTGTTAATGGCCCACTCCTTTATCTATGATGTGCTTTTGAATAAAATGTAAGATATTTTTCCAATCTTGGTTGAATTCTTGATATATGCAGAATACCAATTGAGTGAAATATTTTTAAATCCTTTCTAAATAGTGAATGCAATAAGTATAATTATTTTTGATTATATATCATCAACTTGCTAGCACTCCATAATTTCCTTTGGTTGTAGGAATGAAACCCAGAGGTAACCACAAACAAATTGTAAGCTAGAACCTCGCCCTTGTAGCTTTAGAGAGGGCTCTCTCTATATGATTTCAATCAATGTATTGGCTGAGTAGTTTGGATTTCAAGCTAGCTATGATGATCAAAGGATAAATTTAAGTGGTGGCTTGAAGGTGTTGTGCCATACAACAACCCCCCATTTCATATCATTACTATTCTAAAAATATAATGTGAAATGGGTCCCTTTTAATTTTTGTTTCAAATTGGTATCAATTTAAAGTTCTATTTAAAAAAGGCTCGAATAAAAGAAAACATTATTAAAAGGCCTTTTTAATAAAACCAAATAAAAAAAAAACCCCAACATAAAACGATTTATCTTTATCATTGCGATAAAGCGATCGCAAGATCGCATATCGCAATGACAAAGAGAGCACAACTTAAGGGACATCTTGATTTTCGCCGATGCGAAATCGCTATCGGATATCGGCAAAAGCATAAAGTAACATGAGTAACAACCCTTGCTTTGATGCGATGCGAAATCGGCAATCGGAAATCGGCAATCGATGATAACACTTAAAGTGCAAATAAGCTCCCCCTCGCCCGATGTGATGCGATATCGCTATCGGTGATCGGCGACTCACCATGCCCTCATTCTAAACGACCCTACTAGCTATTCCTGACGCGATGCAATATCACTATCGGCGATCACGGATTCCAAGTGCAATATCACTTAGCATTTCCCTGATGCCTGATTGCGAAAAGGGTAAAAAGCGCAGTTTTTAAAGTAAAAGTCATAAAGGCAGTTTAATATGATTTATTCGTAATTAAGGCAATATCTTTTGAAAAGTCGTTCATCCGCATTAAAACCGCCAAATTGCCCAAGGCATGCTTCAAATAAATCATTCGGCCATAAACCGAAGCGACTGGTATTAATGAGATTGACAGGCCATAACGACCATTTAATGAGAACAGCAAGCTTGCGATCTATCCACGGATTTGATCCCAAGGCCACCTTAAGTCAATTAATCGCTATGAATGCATCCAGATATATATACTTCATTTTGTTCAATCCATGTTATTGTTGCCTGTGTTACGCCTATCTTTCACTCTGTGCAGGATTCTTCCACAGAGACAGAATTAAGTGGGATGGGAAAGAAATCCAAGAAGACTACAATGCCTACTGCTTCGTCAGCCGCAGGGCAAGTTGTCGTTGATCCAAGCGATAAGAATAAAGGGCTTATATCAGATACAACGTGCTTAGGACTTACCAGGACCACCTGGCAAGGAATGTATAATTTGATTGAAGCCGAAGAGCCAAAGGTGACCGGGATAGAAATATCATGCGATAGTACCAGCAAATCTGACGCCAATTTAAAAGACTTGGCCAACTCCTTTCTGCACAGAATAGCGTCCTGGGAACAAATTCTCCCATATACGGATGTGGTAAGGTAGGCAATCCACGAGCTCCCAATTACCAACAGATTGTTTAGCACTGCGGACGGGAGGATTTTCGGTTCTTTTCGAGCTGAAGATCTAAGGCAAATGTATCACCTACCGGCAGAAGAGAAAAAATATAATGCGGCATTTTTGGAGAAATTTCGAGCAGAGAACGAGACCGAGTCTAAACCAATTCGAGGGTGGAGACAGAATCTAGCAAAACACAAGCATGAATCCTCGGGTAAGTACTCAGTTGACTCCCTATGTTCTCCTTACTGCTATGCTGGAATTATGCTCTGTAGGCTATGGGGATTGCATGAATCCGCCAATTTTACCATATAAATGGTCCCCTTAATGGAGGCAGCATGTAGTGGCGAAATTATGGATTGGGCGGTTATATTATCCGACAAGTTAGCCAAAGCCATTCTCGATTTCAGGTTTAACTCTCGCGTCACAGAGAGGTTTATTCCACCATTCTATTACAGTGCCTATGTGATGGATGTGTTGTGTTTTAATTCTGAGTTTCCTGTGCTTGGATGGAGGTGGAAGTCGCAAGACCCCACACCAATTCACATATATTATCAAAAATTGTGGAAGACCAATTATAAGCACCATATTTATCAAATCTGCAATGGTTTTATGTTGCCAATTCATTACTCCATTTTTGATAAGCCTGCCCCGAAGATTTCTGAGCAAGCAGGGGTAGATTTGACCGCAGTAGCAAGTTGGTTTGGGGAGAAGAAATTCACCTACATCAGAGTTTTTGGCAGTGTGGCCAGGCCACATGTGCTACCACTTTACATCCTCGATAAGTTACTTGCCAGGGAAGTAGCTTATCAAATCAATGCTGATGGGGTTACTCAGAACCTGAAAAAAAGCGAAAAAACATGTTTGGCCCTATTTTCCCTTACGAATTGGAATTTATACCCTGCATGATATCAAACATGCAGAGAAGGAAGCTGGGAAAATGAATTCACTCACTCTGGCTACTCTGCCAAGCAGGTAGTATGATCCGAGGAAGATCGCTTACAATGCACTCGACCAGGCCAAGTTGGCCAAGGCCAAGCACAAAGAAGACAGATTCGAGGATTTGTTTGCATCGGCCGAATCACTGTATCAATTTAAGTCGCTTGCCAGAAATGTGTACAATGATGAAGGGCTAGTCGAATTTAAAAGAATTAGAGAACAGAGGTTGCAAACTCTAGACCTGTTAGCGACTATTCCGACGACAACAAGATCAGGCGAGCCTGAGCAGCGAAGTAATACGCCACCTCCTACTACATCAAAGCAGCAGGAGGAAGTGCATAGCCAGAGGCAGGAAGTAACCTAGGAAAATATGCAGCGACAAGAAGTAACCCAGGAAAATATGCAGTGACAAGAAGAAACCTAGGCGAAAACCCAAGAAGAGAGCGGCTCTAAAAATAATGATGATACACTAGTTGATCCAAATTTGCTCCAGCAATGGCAGAAATTCAGTACAATCATCAACAACCTAGAGTGCTCGAAAGATGATGAGGTTTCTAAATAAGGCGACACGCAAGAAGCGACATCGAAACCGGTTTCGGGCGAAACCAGCGACCTACCCAAATCAAAAGAAATAGAGATAATTCCTAAAGATCCAACGGGAGAAATCATTTTGCAAATTGAAGAGATTCCCCCTTTGGATGTATTTTATAGCCCTAAGCATAAAGCTGTTGTAAAGCGACAGAGGAAAAGCAGAAGAGTTGATCAACCTTCCCTATTCCCTGAATTAACAGTGACGGGCAATGTTGTGTGGAAAGAGGAATTCGACCCCTCCGATGACTTAACCAAGCTATCGCAATTTGCTGGAGCATATTCGCCGGCAACCATTGATAAAGCATTGGAGGTGAGCAGTTTATTGAAGGCCAAGGATCAAGACATCTCTTCGCTACAGGCGAAATTATCGGAAGTTCAGCAGAAGGCAGAGTAGGCAGAACAGGAATTGCTAGTGCAACAACAGAGCAATCATCAGCTGACTAAGCAATTACAAGAGGAAAAGCAGAGGATTGATGAAAGTGCAATCCAAAGGCAAAGGGAGCTATCGGCAGCATTGGAGCAATTAAGAATATCGACTGAGGGAACAATGAAAGCAAAAGATGAGAAAATCGCTCAATTGACCACTCAAACTGAGCAAATGAAAAAGCTCCCTCAGGTAGATGAATTCAAAGCGGAAGCACTTCAATTAAATAAGGCATTGATTAATCAGGTTAAGCTCCTATGTCAGCAGATTACACAAGCAGAACCATTATGTGAGTTAGTAGCATCCATAAGCGAAAAGGTAGAAAAAGCAAGGACCGATTTGGATCAGGCCGAAGAAACACTGACAAATTTTATAGAATGGCAGGATTCCGGTCAAGGCCAGGCGACTAATCTACTGACAATTCTGGAATCGCACAAAGAAATATTATTCATCGAATGGCAATAACAGCTAATGAAGGCAGAAAGGGCAATTTTCAGATGCAAAGAAACCACTGGAAATTTGGTTGAATTAGTAAATAATATGCTTTATTTGTCTAATATGATTTCCCAATGTACTCCAGGTCAATTAACAGCGACAAAGATGTTGGAACACTCATGCTACCAGGAGCTGGAGAAAAACGGAAGATTAATCGTTGGGATCAACAGTTTAACATGGGATGCTTATTGGTTCTTCTTAATCAAGCCATACAGCCAAAGAGCCGCCTTGAAATGCCTCACGGATGTTGTCGGGTATATTATACCCGACATTCAGGATGCCACCTTCGCTGCCCAATTCAGTTTGCGCCTCAACAGACCGCCAGAAGTGGAGTTGATGCTTGCGATAAGCCAACTTAGGTTTAAGGGCAAACAACCTGAGTCATGATTCACATCGCCGACTGCCAGATCGCCCCTGATAAATAGATTGCATTTATTGATACCAATTTAGTAGGATTTTGTTTCATAGATTTTTTTAGCTCAGTAGTATTTATAGACCCTTTCATGCATTTAGAAAGGGTCGTAAAGTTTTGTATATGACTTAAACCCTGAAGTTGCACTATTGTACTTCAGGGATATTCTTTTATGAAACTGGACCAATTATTCTGAATTTAATGAGCAAGGTTTTTATGCAAATGTGCACTACTGTCATTGTTTAAAAGCATTTCTGTGTTGAAGAAGGAATTTTGAATAGCGGTTGATATTTTGGATTGATCTGCAGCTCGCATGGTACTATTATCTGCGTCTGTACTCATTTTTGTTATATGAATTGTTGTTTAAATTTATCTTGCTATTGTCGCTTATATATATATATATATGCTTTTCGCAGCATTATTTATGCATTCCACTATTGGTTGTTTATCGCATGCTTCCCTTTCAATCGTATATATGTATCGATGATATAAACAGTGAATGCAGTAATTTGTATTTATCGCTTCATTGTGACTATTCATATGAAGTAATCTTTGAATGATTGAATGTCTCTTATTTATTTTACAGATTCATCTACATGCCTGTTAGATAGATAAAGATTATTTAACGCTGCATTCCGAATGAATAAGTTGTTCCCGGGATTAGTATTAGTTTCCCTATTTCTGTCAATAGAATAAGCTAGTCGCCTATCACTTAAGCAAACTATTCATCACCCATCCATCCCTTTTATTTTATTATCGAGAAACTGGTCCCGTTATCTCCAGTCGGAGCCACTATCCCAAACGGAAAAGGAGTTGTACTAAGGTCCGGACCGGGTGGTTATCCCCCAATGTTGTTGCAGAAATTGTCGAGGCCTCAACATTTCTGGCGCTAGAAGGAGGGCCATCCGCTATGAATGGCGAGTAAGCCAACACCTACAAACCATTCAAAGAGTAATTCACCCTCCGCCTCTCCTCGGACCTCTCATTCGCATTCTGAATGTCCAGTATCCAGACGAGACGAGGAAGAATCGACCACTACTGCTCAATTACATCATACTTCAGAACACTTAAGTCCAGAGTCCCCTGAAGTTCAATCCATCATCTAGAAACTTCAAGGCTTCTCAATTTCCCCTCCTAGATCTGAAGTATCACAAGGCAGTCAGAATTCGCAATTTCGCTTACCCCCTCACCTTACCAGACTCCAAAGCGAAAAGCTAGGTATTGAACCACCCGAATTTCCTTTACCCGAAAGGAAAAGTATCAAAAAGACCACCGAAGGTTCTGGTAGCGAAACCTTTTCTCCATCATCTTCCATTTCATCATCACCTGTGCGAAGTCAAAAACCCACTTCACCACTTCATATCATTGTTCACCAAGGGACTTCATCTCAAGCATCGCAATATTTTCTGTCTGTACTTCCACCTCCCCCTCAGGCACCTGGAACACCACAAGCGATCGTTGGTAATCCTAAAATGGCCCAAAGACCATGGAGGAGTCCTGGTGCGGTCACCATGCTTGCACCTTTACATCCTTTACCCGATTACCCCGAAAAATGGTTACCCAAGTTCAATCCAGATGCTGGAACTTCTGCAGAAGAACATATTAACAATTTTATGCTATCAGTCAATCTAAAGGGAGTCACTGAAGAAGATGTGGTAGTAATATTGTTTCCCTATGCACTACAAAGATCTGCAGGGTCTTGGTATTTTTCCTTGCCCTCTGGATCCGTCACGAGTTGGAATATCTTCCAGGAATAGTTTCTCACCAAATACAGCGATGACAGATCCTTAGCTACTCTTGTCCATGACCTTTCCAATTTAAGGATCGAGTCAAGAGAACCCATTAAGGAGTTCAACTCCAGATTCAACAAACTCTTGAACAAAATCCCCACTGATGATAAGCCAAGAGAACAAGTTAGAAGCGAGTGGTATATCACTGCTTTGCCTTCAAACATTGGCATATTTGTCGATAGGGCTAAACAACCGACATTGGCTGAAAACATGAAGGAAGCACTCGCTGTGGAAAAGAGAGTAATCACCTTAGAAAAGAAAACTGCCTTGGAAGAAAGAAAATCTAAAAAAGTGTCCTTTAAAGATGACTCTAAGAAAAAATTTACTAAGGATCCATATGACATGGAGGGCCTTCAAAAAGTCCTTAAAACCATGTCGAACGAAATGGTTGAGATCAAGAAACAAGTATCAGAATCCTCAACAAAGAAACCATATAGGAATTTCAAGAAACCCGAGTCCAAACCTCCAAATGTTATATCATATGCAGATTCAGATCTTGAGGAAGAAGAAGAGGAAGAAACAATTACACCATCTGAAGAAGAAGAAGAGGAAGTAGTTGAATGTCACAGGATGTGGGACTTTATACTCCCTAATTCTGATACTGACGCTGAGAAAGAAGCCTTTCCTGTCACTACAAGGAGTAAAGGTACTCCCGAACCTGTTCAAGCTAATCCAAAGAAAAGGAGCGCTGGAACCAATACTCTAAAGGAAAAGGTACCCGTTAGAAATCCAGCCGTGATAGTATCTAACGATCAGCCATCATCCTCTACTACACCTTCGTCATCTAAAACATTGGTAGTTTTTGATTCGATGGATTATAACATTGTTGATGACATGAAGAAAACTAAGGCAAACATCACCATGTTTGAACTTAGTAAATTAAAACATCAGCAAAAATTACTACTCAAAGAACTTAACGCTGTTCCTTCTTCACCTCTTCCCACCACTAAAGCTACAAGCGACTCAGGACAACCCCCTGCTGGTAGAGTTGAGGCAACTAACACAATTCTGATTGGAGATAGATCAAACTCCCATACCCCTCCTTTCCTCTTGACTTATGAAATTTATAATCGAAATCTACACAACTGCTTAATTGATTTTGGGGCATCCTTGAATATAATGCCTGCTTCAGTTTGCTCTAAACTGAATATAGAACCCCAGAAGTCTTCTATTAACATTGTGCAGTTAGATAGAACTAAAGTTCAAGTTCTAGGGGAAATAAACTCTTTAATGATCAGGTTATCGGTAGACCCAAGAATAGTCCAAAGAATTGACATCCTAGTCGTCGATATACCTGAATTCTATGGGTTGATTTTAAGCAGGGATTGGTCAGAAAAGCTCCATGGGTATATCTCCACTGATTGGTCACATATGTGGCTCCCCTATAAGGCCAAGCACAATCAAATAAACATTGATCGGGAGAAACATATGACCCACGCTGTTACGGAATTTGAATAGGAAAATCAACCGGTTGCGTTCAACAACAATATCCTAGGAAATTATTCTTCCGAGTCATTTTTCGGTAATTATATTGCCCAGCCATCTCCTTTCTCAGTCAACATTTTCGCATCACAAATTGAAAACTTTTCACAGACCGATAGGTCTAAATGCGTTAATGTTACTGAGAATGTTGTAACAAAAACTGTAGATAATTCATTATTTTGGTCTTTATATTTTGATGGATCTAAGTCCAGTGAAGGATCAGGAGCAGGATGCATTTTGGTCAGCCCGCAAGGAGAAAAAACAATGTTGTCCTATAGATTAGAATTTGAATGCACCAATAACACAGCCGAGTACGAAGCACTAGTCCAAGGACTATATAAAGCGATCGGCCTCAAAGTTCAAAACTTAAAGGTCTTTGGTGACTCTGAGATTATCGTTAAACAGGTAAGGAATACAATTCATTGTCTTTCGAACCATCTTAAGGATTATCAATCGCTGGTACAAGAGCTAACATCCCATTTTTTAGCATTCAATATTTCTTCCATTCCCAGGTCACAGAATTCGGCAGCCGACTTGCTAGCCAATGTCGCTTCCAAGCTACTCCCTTCCGAAGACTATAGTCCATATAGGTTTTCAGTAGAATTACTTTTTAGACCATCCATTCCTGACAATGTAACCAATTGGAGAGCGTTTAACCACAATGATGACATTTTACAATTTCTGACCTTTGAAAAATCCTATGACAATCAAATCATTGAGGAAGATGAGCACTATACTCAAATACAAGGTAAACATGAGGAAAACTCAATCCCTAAGTGCGTAGTAAAGCTTGAAGATCTTTACGATATTAAAGACAAGTTCAAACCTGTGTCTAATACAAAGCTTCAGAGCTCTACCTTAAGGTTTGAATTAATAAACCTTGGCACCGAACAAAATCCTCAAAACATTAATTTAGGATTAGGACTTTCCATAGAGGAAAAGGAAGCATTTATTAGTCAGTTACGAAAGAATAAACATGTTTTCGCTTGGAGATATGATGATCTAAAAACATATGACACATCTATTATTCAGCACACTATTCCAATGCTTCCCGAACAGAAACCAATTCAACAAAAGTTGAGAAAAATACATCCAAACTTAGAGGGTCAAATAAAGTCCGAACTCAACAAACTCTTGAAAGCTAAGATTATTTTTCCCATACGACACTCAAACTGGGTCTCCAATATGGTACCAGTCAGAAAGAAAAATGGTGACATAAGGATTTGTATTGATTTCAGGAATTTAAATAAGGCAAGTCTAAAAGATAATTTCCCATTACCCACTATGGAGCAGATACTCCAATCGGTGGCAGGCTCAGAGTTAATGTCCTTTTTGGACGGGTTTTCAGGGTATAACCAAATTCTGGTCCACCCCGATGACCGACTCAAAACCACATTCAGAACAAAGTGGGGAACATATGCATATCAGAAAATGCCTTTCGGACTTATTAATGCAGGAGCCACTTTCCAAAGGGCGATGGATATCGCTTTCAAAGGGTTAATTAATAAAACAATAGTCATCTATTTAGATGATATTACTGTATTTTCAAAAGATAGATCCAATCACTTGCATGATTTGAATCAAATCTTCCAACGCTGTAAGAAATACGGTATTTCTCTAAACCCTAAGAAATCTTTCTTTGCTCTTGATCAAGGTAAGCTCCTAGGCTTTATTGTATCTAAATATGGCATCTATATTGATCCAGACAGGATTAAAGAAATTTCTGAAATCCCGTTTCCTCATAATAATAAATCCATGCAGTCATTTTTAGGCCAAATCAATTTTGTAAAAAGATTCGTTCCATATTTTTCTCAAATTATTTTACCTCTTCAAACTATGATCAAGAAAAATCCAGTCTTCAAATGGGGATTTCCAGAAAAGGAAGCATTTGAACTAATCAAACAATCAATAATCAATGCCCCAACTCTAAATACCCCAAATTTTTCTAATCATTTTACATTGTATACCATCGCATCCGATTCCTCTTATGCTGCAGTACTTACACAGATCAACGATCACAATTTGGAAACACCGATTTCATTCTATAGCTCAAATCTTCAAGGTGCAGAACTAAACTATTCTGAAGTAGAAAAACAAGCCTTTGTTGTATATAAAGCAGTTAAACATTACAGACCCTTCTTGTTAAAAGCCCATACAAAGGTTATAGTTCCTTTCTCCTCAGTTAGACAACTATTAATCCAAAGAGAACTGGGAGAAAAAAGGGCAAATTGGGTAACAACACTTCAAGAATATGACCTAGAAATCAAACCAGCAAAGATTGTTAGAGGCCAAGGTTTTTGTAGGTTATTGGCAGGCGCATCCAACATTCCGAAATCAAGCGATACAGATCAATCTGAAACCATCAACCAGATAATTATCATTGATTCTAAATCACAGTATGCCGATTTAATATTTTACTTGAAAAATGGACATGCACCTCCCAACCTTTCCTACAAAAACAAAAGGGCCATAAGATTGAAAGCAAAAAAAATTACCATTATTGATGATGTTCTTTTTAGGAAAAATTATGATTCTGTTTTACTAAGATGCCTTGAAAAACAGGAAGCACAAAGGGTCTTTCAGGAATTGCATGACGGACCAGCAGGAGGCCACTTTGGAGCTGATACCACAGCTCACAAAGTCATCCATGTTGGGTATTACTGGCCCACTCTGTTTAGAGATGTTCATGAATATGTGAGGAAATGTCGAAATTGTCAAACTTCAAGTGGAAGACAAAAGAAATCAGCCTTCCCTCTGCAACCGGTCAACATTGAACAACCATTTGAGCAATGGGGATTGGACATTATTGGAGAAATTACTCCTAATTCTTCCAAACAGCACAAGTATATCCTTACCGCTACTGATTACTTTACCAAGTGGGTTGAAGCGATTCCGCTAAAGACAACAAACTCTGAAGCCATTATTGAATTCATAGATCAATTCATCATTACCAGGTTTGGCGTCCCGAATGCTCTTGTTTTTGATAATGCATATCACTTTTCAGGCAATGCTATGTTTGATTTCACAATCAAAAGAGGTTTCAAACTCAAATATTCTGCTAACTATTATCCTCAGGGCAATGGTTTGGCCGAATCTACAAACAAAAACCTTATCAAAATTATCAAGCGAACTATCGAACAGAATCATAAGAACTGGCACAAATTTTTAATATTTGCATTATGGGCTAACATGATAACACAAAAAGCTTCTATAGGTTCTTCCCCATTTTAACTTGTTTATGGAAAAGAAGTTGTACTACCAACAAATCTCATTCTTCCTTCTCTAGCCCTAGTTCAATTTATTGAAGAAATCCCTTCTTCTTCTTTACAGCTTAGACATGACCAAATTCTAAAATTAGAAGAAGAGAGAGAAAAAGCCAAAATCATTCATGCGAAACATCAGTAGATCATCAAGTCATCATTCGATTCAATTTCATTTGGTTCTAAACAATTTCAAGTCAGTGATTTAGTCCTGAAATGGGACAAAGCTCATGAAGATAAAGGAAAACACACCAAGTTTCAGAAGATGTGGCTTGGACCATTTCAGATCTGTGAAAAGATAGGCCATTCGACCTTCATGCTACAAGACTTATCAGGGTTGACAGATTCTCTCCCTGTTAATGGTCTAATCTTAAAGAAATTTTTCAATTGAGGAGGTAACCCCTTCTCCTTTCAATAGAATTTTTGTAGTTTGTAGCAACATTAGAAAATAAAATTGTAAAGCATCTTCTATTTGACCTTTGCTGTATTAAAAAAGTTTCTCAAACAAGCGGTGTGATATTTACTTTTAAACAAATAGAAGTCTTAAACAAAAGGAATGATTTCTAGGAAATTAGTCATAATTGCATTCTGAAACTACACTACAATCCTAGTGAACCCCTCTCAAAGTTTATAAATCTTGTAAATCTTTTTAGATTTTTCAAATTGGTTACAAAAAGGTTATCAATATTAAAATAGGAGTTAATCCAAAATCAGCATCTCCAACTCTTACCTTGTCATCCATCCTCTCTTAAGGAGGAAAATCGTCTATCCCATTTACTCAAGTTCATGATTATTCAGGGTGTAATTCCAAGAATACTGGATACAAAAGTTAAGAGGTCTTATTACAAGCTTGTTTACCATGTTCATAGGGAAATAGTTTAGCCGACATTACCAATACTGCATACCAAAACAGGGTAATG
This sequence comes from Pinus taeda, assembly GCA_000404065.3. NCBI lineage: Eukaryota > Viridiplantae > Streptophyta > Pinopsida > Pinales > Pinaceae > Pinus > Pinus taeda. Next base: position 60,176 of record APFE031408364.1, read on the forward strand.
GCTTCAATTGTAAGACAAGGGGTCTCATCACGAGCCAGCTTGTTCGGTTAGATTACTACCAGTGAATGGCATTGTCATTTAACTGGCCACCACACCAGGGCAATGGCTTTTTATCTTGCAAAATAACAGTAAGAGAAAAGAAATACAAAATGTGAAAAGACATATTTTGAGTTCATTCTGTTAATCATGCTCTAAAGTGAATGGGACAATAGACAATGATATGGTTAAAAGGTATCCCTGCCAAAACTATGGACGTTTGCTGGCAGCAGAGGCTCTACCTATGACAAAGGAGTTAATTTTAATAGCTGATTTGGAAAAGTTCCCTGTTTTATCAATACCAACCAACAAACGCCAATTTAAAATCTAGAATGTATCTATTTTTAACAAAAGAGGAAATTAGCAAAGAGAGTTTTGTTTTGTATAGAATGCAACTATACCTAATTATATTAGAATTTTTCCCTTTTGAATAAAATTTCTATTTTGAAAAAGCTTAAGTATTTCTATACTTTTCAGAGATAACTGTTTCTTCCAGTGAATCATCAATTGTTGTGCCATGCAACAACCCCCTATTTCATATCATTACTATTCCAAAACTATAATATGAAATGGGTCCCTTTTTAATTTATGTTTTTAAATTGGTATCAATTTAAAAGTTCTATTTAAAAAAGGCCCGAAGAAATAAAAGAAAACATTATTAAAAGGCCTTTTCAATAAAACCAATCAAAAACCCCAACGTAAAACGATTTATCTTTATCATTGCGATAAAGCGATCGCAAGATCACATATCGCAATGACAAAGAGAACACAACTTAAGGGACATCTTGATTTCTGCCGATGCGAAATCGCTATCGGATATCGGCAAAGCATAAAGTAACACAATTAACAACCCTTTTACCGATGCGATGCGAAATCGGTAATCGGTAATCGGCGATAATGCTTAAGCCCAAATAACATCCCCTTGCTCCAATGCGATGCGAAATCGGTAATCGGCAATCGGCAATCGGCGATAATGTCTAACGCAAATAAGCTTCCTCTTGTTCCGATGCGATGCGATATCGCTATCGGCGATCGGCGACTCGCCATGCCCACATTCTAAATAGCCAAACTCGCTACTCCCGATGCGATGCGATATCGCTATCAGCGATCGGGGATTCCAAATGAAACCAAAGCAATGACTTAGGATTTTCCCGACACCCGATTGCGAAAAGGTTAAAAAGCGCAGTTTTCAAAGTAAAAAATCATAAAGGCAGTTTAATATGATTTATTCGTAATTAAGGAAATATCTTTTGAAAAGCCGCTCATCCTCGTTCAACCGCCAAATCGCCCAAGACATGCTTCAAATAAATCATTCGGCCATTAACCGAAGCGACTGGTATTAATGAGATTGACAGGCCTTAACAGCCATTTAATGAAAACAACAAGCTTGCGATCTATTCATAGATTTCATCCGAAAGCCATCTTAAGTCAATCGATCATTATGAATGCATCAAGATATATATACCTCACTCTATTCAATTCATGTTATTGTTTCCTGTATTACGCCTATCTTTCGCTTTGTGCAGGATTCTTCCACAGAGACAGAATTGAGTGGAATGGGAAAGAAGTCCAAAAAGACTACAATGCCTACTGCTTCGCCAGCTGTAGGGAAATCCGTTGTTGATTCAAGCGGTAAAAAGAAAGGGCTTATATCAGATACGACATACCTAGGACTTACCAGGGCCACTTGGCAAGAAACATATAATTTGATTGAAGCCGAAGAGCCGAAGGTGACCGGGATACAAGTCTCATGCGATAGTACCAGCAAATCTGAGGCCAATCTAAAAGACTTGGCCAACTCCTTTCTGCACAGAATAGCGGCCCGGGAGCAAATTCTCCCATATACAGATGTGGTAAGGTGGGAAATCCAAGAGATCCCAATTACCGATAAGATGTTTAGCACTGCAGATGGGAGGATTTTCGGTTCTTTTCGAGCCGCGGATCTAAGGCAAATATATCACCTACCGGCAGAAGAGAAAAAGTATAACACGACATTCCTGGAGAAGTTCCAAGCAGAGAATGAGACCGAGTCCGAACCAATTCGAGGCTGGAGACAAAATCCAGCAAAGCACAAGCATGAATCCTCGGGTAAGTACTTAGTCGACTCTCTTTGTTCTCCTTACTGTTATGCTGGAATTATGTTATGTAGACTATGGGGATTGCATGACTCCACCAATTTTACCATAGAAATGGTCCCATTAATGGAGGTGGCATGTAGTGGCGAGAATATGGATTGGGCAGATATATTATCCGACAAGTTAGCCAAGGCCATTCTCAATTTCAGGTTTAACTCTCGCGTCACAGAGAGGTTCATTCCGCCATTTTATTACAACGCCTATGTGTTGGATGTATTATGTTTTAATTCTGAGTTTCCTGTGCTCGGATGGAGGTGGACGTCGCAAGACCCCACACCCATCCACATATATCATCAAAAGTTGTGGAAGACCAACTACAAGCACCATCTATATCAAATCTGCAACGGTTTTATGTTGCTAATTTATTACTCCATTTTTGATAAGCCTGCCCCGAAGATTTCTGAGCAAGCAGGGGTAGATTTAACCGCAGTAGCAAGTTGGCTTGGAGAGGAGAAATTCACCTACATCAGAGTTTTTGGCAGTCAGGCCAGGCCCCATGTGCTCCCACTATACATTCCTGATAAGTTACTTGCCAGGGAGGTAGCTTATCAAATCAATGCTGATGGGGTTACTCAGACCCTGAAAAAGCGAAAAAGCATGTTTGGCCCTCTTTTCCCTTACGAATTGGAATTTATACCCTGCATGATATCAAACATGCAGAGAAGGAAGCTGGGAAGATAAATTCGCTGACTCTGGCTACTCTGCCAAGCAGGCAATATGATCCAAGGAAAATCGCTTACAATGCGCTCGACCAGGCCAAATTGGCCAAGGTCGAGCACAAAGAAGACAGATTCGAGGATTTGTTAGCATTGGCCGAATCGCTGTATCAAGTTAAATCGCTTGCCAGAAATGTATACAACGATGAGGGGCTAGCCGAATTCAACAGAATTAGAGAACAGAGGTTGCAAACTCTACCCCTAAACCTGTTAGCGACTACTCCAACGACGACAAAATCAAGCGAGCCTGAGCAGCGAAGTAATACGCCACCTCCTACTACATAAAAGCAGCAGGAGGAAGTGCATAGCCAGAGGCAGGAAGAAACCCAGGAAAATGTGCAGCGACAGGAAGAAACCCAGGCGAAAGCCCAAGAAGGAAGCAGCTCTAAAATTAATGATGATACACAAATTGATCCGAATTTTCTCCAGCAATGACAGCAATTCAACTCAATCATCGACAACTTAGAGTGCTCGAAAGATGATGAGGTTTCTAAAGAAGGCGACACACAGGAAGCGACATCGAAACCGGTTTCGGGCAAAACCAGTGACCTACCCAAATCAAAAGAAACAGAAATAATTCCTAAGGATCCATCGGGCGAAATCATTTTCCAAATTGAAGAGATCCCCCCTTTGGATGTATTTTATAGCCCTAAGCATAAAGTTGTTGTAAAGCGACAGAGGAAAAGGAGAAGGGTTGGTCAACCTTCTCTATTCCCTGAATTAACAGTGACGGGCAATGTTGTGTGGAGAGAGGAATTCGACCCCTTCGATGACTTAACCAAGCTATCGCAATACGCTGGAGCATATTCGACGGCGACCATTGATAAAGCATCGGAGGTGAGCATTTTATTGAAAGCGAAGGATCAAGACATCTCTTCGCTACAGGCGCAATTATCGGATGTTCAACAGAAAGCAGAGCAGGCGGAGCAGGAATTGCTAGTACAGCAGCAGAACAATTATCAGCTGATTAAGCAATTACAAGAGGAGAAACAGAGGATTGACGAGGGCACAATCCAAAGGCAAAAGGAACTATCGGTAGCATTGGAGCAATTAAGAATATCGACTGAGGGAACGATAAAAGCTAAAGATGAGAAAATCGCTCAATTGTCCACTCAAATTGAGCAGATGAAAAGGCTCCCTCAGGTAGATGAATTCAAAGCAGAAGCGCTTCAATTAAATAAGGCATTAATCAATCAGGTTAAGTTCCTATGTCAGCAAATTACACAGGCAGAACCATTGTGCGAGTTAGTAGCATCCATAAGCGAAAAGGTAGAAAAGGCAAGGGCCGATTTGGATCAGGCCGAAGAAACACTGACAAGTTTTATAGAATGGCAAGATTGCGATCAAGGCCAGGCGACTAATCTACCGAGAATTCTGGAATCGCACAAAGAAATATTATTCACAGAATGGCAATCACAGTTAATGAAGGCAGAAAGAGCGATTTTCAGATGCAAAGCAACCACTGGCAATTTGGTTGAATTAGTAAAAAATATGCTTTATTTGTCTAATATGATTTCCCAATGTACTCCAGGTCAATTAACAACGACAAAGATGTTGGAGCATTCATGCTACCCAGAGCTGGAGAAAAATGGAAGATTAATCGCGGGAATCAACAGTTTAACATGGGATACTTATTGGTTCTTCTTAGTGAAGCCATACAGCCAAAGAGCCACCTTAAAATGCCTTACAGATGCTATCGAGTATATCATACCCGACATTCAGGATGCCACCTTTGCTACCCAATTCAGCTTGCGCCTCAACAGACCGCCAGAAGTGGAGCCTATGCTTGCGATAAGCCAGGTCAGGTTTAAAGGCAAACAACCTGAGTGATGATTCACATCGCCGACTGCCAGATCGCCCCAAGGAGATAGATCGCATTTACTGATGCCAATTTAGTAGGATTTTGTTTCATAGATTTTTTTTAGCTTAGTAGTATTTATAGACCCTTTCATGCATTTAGAAAGGGTCGAAAAGTTTTGTATATGACTTAAACCCTGAAGTTGCACTATTGTACTTTAGGGATATTCTTTTA